>VWYK01043458.1:0-13356 GCA_013399775.1 Semnornis frantzii | reverse complement strand
TGGTTTCAGTGCAAACACTACAGTCCAGTTTTCTTTTTTTAATTCTTCTTTTTTTTTTTTTTTAAAGTCTCCCTTCCCTCCAATCTCCCTCCTTTCCTCTCTATCTCCTCTTTCCCCTATCTTACTCTTTTCCTCTCCATCTCCGTCCTTTTCTCCCATCTTAATCTTTTCCTCTCCACCCTTTTCCTCTCCACTCTTTTCCTCTCTTTTCCTCTTCATCTCCCTCTTTTCAGCACCACCTCCCCTTTTCCATTATATGTGCCTTTTCCTTACCCCACACCACATTTTCATCTTTTTTTCCCCAAACCCAGAGCACCTGGGTTCTGTTGGAGTCTCTTCCCACTCCAGGTGTGACTACTTTGCCCTCCCTGTCCACTGGCCTTTTTAATCAGCCCCAGGAAAGGCAGTGTCTAAGCTTGCCCAGCTGGGCAGAGGGATCCTCCTCCTGTCATCACTAGTTGAGTCCCCATGGTGCACACTGGGTGCCTGGGAGAAGGACAAAGGCCAGGGAGCATGGTGGGCCCCCTGGTTAGGTAGGAATAGGCTTGATTATCACTCAACATCATCCATGGGTCCTGGTTGGGCCTCCTTACTTAGGCTGAGCTCCTCTCTATTTAGCTGCTTCTTTTTGCTCACTTGTAAAACTGACAGGAATAAATCTGTGAAATGTTTATGAGAATCACTGAATTAGCATAGGGGAAACCTGACAATGAAGGTTCAATTTCATGAATGCAATGTGAATATTTACTTCTCAAGCCACCTCTTCATTTTCCAAGTGGATAGTGTATTTAGCAACTCACAGTTTGTGCCACTGATAGTTTTAAGTGAAAAATCCCTGCTGAAATTCCCAATAAATCAATAATAAAACCTGCAGAAGTGCTGGTGAAGTGTAAGCCTGTCTGAAGTCACCATTTCACAGGATCACAGAACTTTAGGAATTGGAAATGATTTCTGGATATCATCTACTCCAACGTGTCTGCTAAAGCACCTAGTCACCTAGCTCTAGTCACCTACAGCATGTTGTACAGGCTTGCACTCAGACAAATTTTGAGTCTCCATCTTACTATAACTGTCTTTCAGGAAGTTGTAAATGCTCTGGTCCTATCAATCTTTGTAGCCCTTCTCTAGATTCTCCCTCTAGTAGTTCCTTGATTCTCTTGAATTGGGGAGCCCAGAATTCTCACCAGTAAAGCAGAGGAGAGGATTTTTTCATTATTCTGTTGTCCATGCTCCTTGTAATGCAGCCCAGGACAGTTTGGTTCATTTGCAATGACAGCACACTGCTACCTTGTATTTAACCTATATTTCAGTACAATTGCAGGTCCTTTCCAGCAGGTCTGAGATTATCTTACAATGCTGCAAAACTTGCACTTTTCTCTGCTGACTTTCATGATGTTTCTGTACGTGTATGCCTGAAGTTTTTCAAGGTCTCATTGGACTGAAGGACCTCAGTTTGGTATGTCTGCAATCACCCTCTGTTAAGCATTGTCCTCAGATTTACTGGACGTGTTTCCTGGTATAACCTTTATGTTACTGTTGAAGCTTTTGAATGGTATTGCCCCAGTACCAGCCCCTGAGGTAACCTGCTACACACTAGAAATCAAGATATTCCCAGAACCACAGAATTAACCAGGTTGGGAAAGACCTTTGAGATCATCGAGTCCAACCTATCACCTAACACCTTCCAATTAACTAAACCACAGGACTAAGTGCCTCATCCAGCCTCCTTTTAAAGACCTCCAGCAATGGCAACTCCACCACCTCTGTGGGCAGCCCATTCCAATGGCCAATCACTCTTTCTGTGAAGAACTTCTTCCTAACATTCAGCCTAAACCTTACAGCAGTCTTCCAGTACCCAAAGGGGTCTTTTTTACAAGGGGCATTTTTTATGAGGGTTTTTAGGAACAATAGTTTGAAACTAGAGTAGAGTGGATTTAGGTTGGCAATTCTTCACAGTGAGAGTGGTGAGACACTAGAACAGGTTACCCAGGGAGGCTGTGGATGCCTCCTCACTGAAGCTGTTCAAGGCCAGGCTGGATGAGGCCTTGAGCAACCTGTTCTGGTCGAAGGTGTCCCTGGCCATGGCAGGAAGGTTGCAGCTAGATGACCCTTAAAGTCCCTTCCAATGCAAATCATTCTATGATTCTATGATGCAGAATAAAAATAGATACAGGAGTCTCCCACAGAGCAACTATGCTGGATTTCTTTCTGAGTGTTAATTCTTTGCCATCTAGATGAGCTTTAATGTAAGCCACGTTCAAGGTATTACTCTGAAATTTCAAGACCCTGAGTCACTGAGGATGTTTTCCTACAGACATGGTCTATCTCACTGCCTACCTCCCCTGAGAGAATCAGCAGAAGTTGTTAGACTGAAGGGAAAAAAAGGAGGGGTTGCAAACATAATTCCTGTGAGAAGTCAGAAGTATGTGCTCTTGATTGTGTGATGCACATAAGATGCTAATGTGCATGTTTGTTGCTAACTTTCCAGAAGTGTGTAACTGACAGGAAACGATTGTTCTAGAAGGTGGAAACTCTATCCCTGGAGACATTGAAGGTCAAAGTTGATGGGGATCTGAGCAACCTGATCTAGTTGGATACATCCCTGTTCAATGCAGACAGATTTGAACTAGTTTATCTTTAATGTCCCTTCCAACTCAAACCATTCTGTGAATTCAGAAAAGTGTGTTTTTACACTGTTTTTATTATTACAGTCAACATAAAAATGCATGGACAGCCAAATACAGTTCATGTGCTGTGATACATGACACGTGCATTATACATTAGGAGTGCACAAACTCAAACTCAGGTTGTAGTACAGGATGGCAAGAGCTGTGAGAAACTTGAGAAACTGTGTGATTGAAGTGTTTGTTTTTTTCAGCAGTTGTGTGACAGAATGGAGTTTAACTTGGCCTGCCTTCTCATTAGAAAATGGGTGAAGTGTGCACGAAGTCACAGCTGGCTTCTTTTCCTTCCACATTCTATTCAGAGGAAGAAATATGGGCTCCAGCAAAGCCAAGGGATAAAGTTAGGACTTACTGGGGATAGGAACATGTACAACTTTTCCATGTGTTAAAAGGATAGACACACTCTGGGAATGAATGTGTTGCCTTTGTGACTTTTCAGGAAGGAGTGAAGATCCCAAGTGTCTGTTAACACCGCAGGAGCTTACATGTTTAGACAAGACTATTTCTAGTCTTTAGTCTAGACATCAATTTTCTGAATTTGCTTCAGTAGTAAGATGATACTCCTGAGAAATGTTCTTGAAGGGTAGAAGAGGAGCAGCAGGAAGGTGAGCTCCTCCTCTTTGTATAGAGTGGAAAGTCGCCATTAACCTGAAAGGATCTCTGCTCTGTCCCACATAGTTCATAGAAAGCATTACACTGCAGCTCCAGGTACACTTTTGTATGGGAGAGTTTGGTTTGATTTTTTTTTAATTTCTTACCTCTTGATTCACCTTTGATTTTGGTTTTGGTTTTGTTGCTGATTATTTAAATGTATTGACATTACTTTGATAGTCTTGTACTCTGGTGCTCTGTGGAAATGATCGGTCTCATCAGTTCCTTCAAATGATCTTTTACTAGCACCCTAATATTTATTCTGTAATCCACAGTCTTATTTTCTAGGCCCACTCTTGTGTCCAATGGAAGGGCTTGCTGTTTTTTCCTGAAACAGATGAATTGCTTATTGGCGATGTAATTGTGCTGTGGTGACATCTGATGTTTCCTTTATTTAATTAAAAATTATAAAAAGAATACATTTGCTCACTGTTTGTCCCCAACTCCCCTGCTATCCAGCCTCTAGGATATTAGAAGTTTATTTAGGCTGGAGATTCACAGGACTTTGGCAGAAATCACTAAACTGCTATGGTAGATGTAAATCATTCACTTAGAAAGAGGAAGAAACTGCATAATCAATTATTGATCTGTCCTTCTCTGTACTTCCTCTTCTGATTAAATCTTTCAAAATATTGATACAAACAGCAAGAAAAAATATCAGATTGGGAGGGGCATGTGTGTGAATGTGCCTGACCTTGCCATGGGCTGAAGACAGTTGAAGAGAATGCAAGAGGAGAGGTGAAGTTGCCTTGCAGTATATGACTGTCATTGTACAGCTGCTAAGAGAGGAATTTTCAGAAAGGCTGGCACTGGATCTCCCTTCACGCATTGTTTTGAAGAAGAACCCCACACAAAAGAGCGACAAGACACATGAACCAAGTCAATGTCAAGCACAGGCCCAGAACGAAACACCTCTATAGTCCATGATCACATTTCTGTCTAGGTAAAAACACTGTATCTGCCACCCTTCTGGCATGTTCTGGGGAAAACAAACAAACAAACCATAAAAAAACAAGCAAACAAACAAAACAAAAACAAAAAAAAAAAAAACAAACAACAACAACAAAAACAAACCCAAAAACAAACCAAACAAAAAAAAAATGTTGACCAAGTTTCCTAGAAAACTTAAACATTCATGTCTCAGATACTTCGAAGGATGGAATGGAGCTTTGCAGAGGCTAATTACCTCTATGTTGGAATGATGCTGTGATGAGATTTGACTGATGGAACAAGAGAGAAAGGATTGAAACTTGAAAAGGATAAATTTAGACTGGATATTAGGAAGAGATTCTTTCAAGTGAGGGTGTTAAGACCCTGGAATTGCCCAGGGAGGTTGTGAATGCCCCCTCCTTGGAGGTGTTCAAGGTCAGGATGGACAGGGCCTTGATCAACCTGGTCTAGTTGAAGGTGTCCCTGCCTATGGCAGTGAGTTGGTATTAGATGATCTTTAAGGTGTCTTCCAACCCAAACCATCCTATGAGTCTATGTCTGCAGAACTCAATGATGCCCTATTTTGAGAGGAATGTGGTACCCTTACTATGTTTCTTTGTGGACTCAGAGCCACAGTCTCTGGGATTTTGATAGTTAAATCCAGCTCTAGAGGTTTGTAGGTGCGCCTTTAGCAGATACAGAGGAAGGGCTTAGTAAACAGCTCTAACTCATTTGCAGTTGTCACCTTCTGGACAGGAAGAAATAAATAAACCAAAGCAAGCCTAACACATACCACATGGTAGAGACCAATCCACCTCAAACCAAAATCAATGTTATGCTTCCTGTTATTGTGTTAGACAGAGGATTGAAAACTTGCTTTTCCAATTGATTTGTTTTCTACTGCAAAACTAATTACGGTCCAATGCAGTTCTTCCTCTACCTTCCTCCGGAGGGGAAACTATATTGGCAGTGGTGGCTCCTGTCCTTTGCTCAGGCAGCTGTGTCAATATCTCTGTTGCTTGGTTGTTTGCTGAAGGGTGAAAGATCCCAAACTTCAGCCAAATCCTCCATGCATTCATTCTCTTAAAAAGATATTTTTCTAAACTTTGCCAGTCTGCAAATACAAGCTGTTGGTCTAAACCACCCACTATGGTACCCTCACAGGCAGAATTGACACGTGGATGCACATTGACATGTGGATTTGGTGCTTAGGCACATGGGTTAGTGAAGTGGTTTAGGAATAGTGATGGGATCATGAACTCTAGGCAAGCAACTGGACTTGAAAATCTCAAAGGTCTCTCGGGAGGAAGACTTCCCAAGAGGAATCTGTCTCTAAGAGTGGTGTGTGATAATGGATTTTTGCCTTTGCCAGGAATTTTCGGAGATGCTAAATCAAGGACCTTATCATGGGTTTAAAGAGCTGACAAAGTGAAGCTCTCAAATTAATTGGAGAAAAACAGAATTATATTTGGAGAGAGAGAGTTACAGGTAGAAATTACAAGCCAGATACAGAATCCATAAGTGAACCCTCTTGAATTTTTCCCCAAACCAAATGTAAATCTATAATCCCCAGTGCTCCAATCCTCCCCAACCCACCCCCACCCCATGCCTCTGTCATCCAAGAGGCCTAAGCACAGCCTCTGGAGACCCCAAACCAGGCCTGCTCCTTACATGTTTGTCCTGATAACGCAACTCCTGCCTGACACAAAGCTGGAGGGGGAGCAAAGGAGAGCCAGCTGGCCCGGCCCTGAGTTTATGAAGAGACAGCTGAATTATGGGATTGGATAACAATGTTCTAGTCCCTAGAGGATTTTTTTAACCCTATAGTTCCCAACCTGGGACAGACCTGAATTTCTGAGGCGGTTTCAAATTGAAATGTAGTAAGGGGTTGGAACAGGATGCCCAGTGAGGCAGTGGAGTTACCATCTGTGGAAGTGTTACAAAAGTGAGTAAACATGGTACTTCAGGACATGGTCAGGGAGGTGTTGAACAAAAGGTTTGACTTGATGATCTTTTCCAGCCGTTACAGTTCTATGGTTCTATTATTCTATGAGATATCAGAGGATCCTTTTTGTTTGTTTGTTTGTTTGTTTTTTCTTTAATACTTTGAAAATAGAGAGGTTAGGAGAAAACCCTTCTTCTTTTAGTAATTTTTACACCTAAAACATTGCTTTCCTGGAGATGTTTGTTAGACAGAGGCACAGGCACAGCTGCTCCTGTAGTTCCTGTCTGGATAACTACTGTGAAACTCTTCTAATGCCAGTGGTGAGTGCAAAGTAGATTTCATGGTCTGTGTCAGCCTCAGAAATGGTGGCATAACCCAATTTGGGGTTTAGCAAACCACTGGTTTCATATGCAGTTATGTCTCTCAAGTTGTTAAAACTGTGGAGTCCCAGATGAGACCTCACATGGAGTACTGTGTCCAGCTCTGGAGTCCTCAACACAGGAATGACAAAGACCTTCCAGAGTGGACCCAGGGGACCACAAAGATGATCAGAACACCTCTCCTACAAACACAAGGTGGAAGAGGTAGGGTTGTTCAACCTCATGAAGAGAAGGCCCTGAGGAGACCTTATAGCTGCATTTCAGTATCTAAAGATGTCTTGGTCCAAAGGGCAGAGACTAAAAATATCTCAGACCAGAGGAAAGAGACTTATACATTCCCATGTTGTGAAATTAAGGTACAAGTGGGGCCAAACATCAAAAGTGAGATTATTAATTAAAGGATAAAGTGAACAGAACAGAGAAAGAAAGAAGGAGAGAGACAGAAACAAATGGAGAAAGAGAAGAGGAGAGTAGGAAAGGAATTATACTACCACACACGCCACGCAAGATGCTTTCTTTGGCTGGAGGAGGTCCAAGGAAGGATGCTGCTGCTTTGGCTTGGTGGAGGTGTTCCCGGGTTCATCCTTGTTGGTTTGTGCCATGCTCAGCTGGAGGAGGGGAGAGAGAGAGCATCCGTGACAATTCTCCCTTCTCCGAGGAACCTCCAGCATGTACTGTTTCTCAGTGGAGTTATTCTCTCTTCTCCAGAAGCTGATCTTTGGCTGGGTGTCCATGGTGATGTTTTCTCCCACACACTCACTAAAGCTGGTATAAGCTCAGTGTCTTGTATTCAGTTTTCCACAGCTCCCCCTGGCCCACCCCCTAGTCACATTAACACATAAGTGACTACCAGATGTACTATCAGTGGGTAGAGCTGACCCATCAGGCAAGTTGTTTACAACGACCTTGTCTTCCCTGGACCTTCCAGCAGTCCTTGTGCCTGTATGGGTCTGTCACCAGCAGTGGGCTTTAGCCTCTTGTCCCTTCTCCTCTCACTCCTCCAAGACCATTAATGGTCTGTTTGAGGCTAATTGGAATATTTTAATGAAAAAAAAAAAGAAGATTATAGGCTGTGAAAAGAAAACAATGGTGATGTCTACTTCACTCATAGGCTTATTGAGATGTATCAAAACAAGGACACAAACATAGATAAGGTAGAGAGTCCCTGTGGTGAGGTAGAAGGGTAGAGAGAAGGTGGAAAGGTGGTTGGGAGCCCCTCCTGAGGACTCTGATTTCTGGGAGGGGTATTGTGTTTCTGTGTTACCTTTAACTTGTATATTTCTGTAAATATTCCTATATATTGTGTATATCTCTGCTTGTACATTGTGCTAAGCTGTAAATAGAGCTTCAGTCCTTAACTTCCAGTCAACTGAGTCTAGTCTGGGTGACTCATAGAGTGGAGGGGGGGCAGGTAACTCCCAAACCATCATATGGTTTTATGAGGCAAACCACCCAGGATGTGCTTGCACCACACCTCCTGAGTAGCTGTTGTCTCTGGGGAGTAAAGGTGATTTTATATTTGTTGATTTACATGTACAAGAGAGACGACATTTAGTCTCTCGCAGAAGGGGGCCTACAGAAAGCCTGGAAAGGGACTGTTTAGAATGGTTTCTAGTGATCAGACAAGGGGTAATGGTTTGAAACTAGAACAGGGTAGATTTAGGTTGGACATTATGAGGAAGTGTTTTACTAGGACAGTGGTGAGGTAGTGGCCCAGGTTGTCAGGAGATGTGGTAGAGACCTGATCCCTGGAGACATTCAAGATCAAACTTGATGGGTCCTCAGTAGCCTTACCTAGCTGAAGATGTCCCTGCTCACTGCAGTGGGGCTGAAACTAGATGATCTTTGAGGGTCCTTTCCAGCCTGATGCAGTCTATGATTCTGTGATTCAGTCAGGATGGCAGCAGACAGTCATACCTGTGCTGGACCCTCCTAAACTCTACAGACACACTGGGTAATGCAGCAGTAGATCAGTTCTGCTGAGAAAGAACTTTGCACAAAATTTGCTTCTAACTAAATGTAAGGGCTGGGAGGTGGACTTTTCAGAGTAATTGTTTCCCCAGATGATAAGAGCTGCAGTGGACAGTAAAAGCTTCCGTTGCTGTTGCCTTGCTAAAGAGCAGGTCTCAAAGCACCACAGCAACTAGGCAAGCTCATTCTCTGCAGCAGAGCCCCAGCTGCCGCAGAGCTCTGGTGCAGTGTGCTGGGAATTCCACAGCAGCTCCCCTCTATATGAAAGAGCAGAAGGGTTTTAATAAATTAGATGTGAACTTCCTAGACACAATCACTGCATTTGCTGCTCTCTAATCTATATTTTATTGTTATTTTCCCTTTCACTTCACACCATCTTCTGCTTTCAATTTTCAAAGATGCTCAGGATGTTTGCGCTGTTGATGTGTAACTGTATTGCAGATGCCCCTGGCAAATGGAGGAGCATCTGGTCATGCAGTTTGAGATATGGTTTAATGGTCATGGTGGTCTTAGGTTGATGGTTGGAGTCAGTGATCTTAGAGGTCTTTTCCAATCAAAACAATTCTGTGGTTCTGTGCCAGAATGGTGGTCTGTATCGTGAGTGCTCCTCGTTACCTGGGAGAACCTCTGTAGTATGGATAGAACAGACACGGGAAGGAGGAAATAAAAACAAGCATGGAATTGTACAAGTTGTGAGGGACCTCTGGTGATCATCCAGTCCAATCCCCCTGCCTAAGCAGGATCACCTAGGGCAGGCCACACAGGAACATATCCAGATGGGTTTGGAAAGTTTCCAGAAAAGGAAACTCCACAGCCTCTCTGGGTAGCCTGCTCCAGTGCTCCAGCACCCTCACAGGAATGAAGTTGTTCCTCATGTTCGGGTGGAACTTGCTGTGTTCCAGTTTGTGTCCATTGCCCCTTGTCCTACTGCAGGGCAGCAGTCAAAAGACACTGGCCTGTTCAGCCTGTCATCCACCGTTAGGGTATTTGTAAACATTGATCAGATCTCCTCTCAGCTTTCCCTTCTCCAGGCTAAACAGCCCCACGTCTCTCAGTCTTTCCTCATCAAATAGATGTTTCAGTCCCTTCATTGACCTCATAGCCTCTTTTGGATTCTCAAATAGTTCCCTGTCCCTCTTGAACTGGAGAGTCCAGAAGCAGACACAATACTCCAAATGCTGCAGATAGATATAACACATTTCACATCTCAGAAGGAATGAAGAAGCTGAGAATAGTCTAAAAGGTGAAATAATGCTGCAATATTCCTCTCTGAGGCCTCAGAGGTTTTTAGAGCCCTAAACACTTCCTCTGAGATAGTTTATCAAAGAAATGAATGTAGGTTTAATTCAGTATTATATCAGGGAGAAAGTTGTTTTCATGCTTTTCAGTGAATCATAGAATTGTTTTGGTTGGAAAAGGCCTCCAAGATCATTGAGTCCAACTGTTAATCAAATACCACCATGTCCCAAAGTGCCATGTCCACACGTTTCCTGAACACTTCCAGAGACAGTTTCTCCATCACCTCCCTGGGGAACCTGAAGAATGTGACTGAATACACTATTTCTCATCGTTCGTCCTCTCTCAGCATCAGCCCTCTTACCCCACCATTTGCAGCCCTCAGCTGTGGTCCATCTTTTGATGTATCTGCTACTTGTAGTGCCTCTTTTTCTACCCTATCCCTGGCTTTTGGCAAAGCTTTGTTTCAATCAGCTACTGATCATATTGGCCCAGCTTACTTGTTTTGCTGTCTCATGTATTAACCAAGTGAGGTGGGGGTTGGTATCTTCTTAGTGTTATCTGATAGAATAAGAGGAAATGCCCTGAAATGGTGCCAGTAGAGGTTTAAGCTGGATATTAGGAAAAGTTTATTGACTGCAAAAGTGGTCAGGCATTGGAAGAGGCTGCCCAGGGAGATGGTGGACTCACTGGAAGTGTTCAAGGAATATGTCGACATGGCACCCTGGGACATGATTTAATGGCCATGATGGTATTAGATTGGTGGCTGGACTTGATCTTAGAGATCCTTTCTGACCAAAACAATTCTTTGATTCTGTGATTCTAGATGCTGGATTGCATGGTGAAGTTCCTTCCAAACTGAATGATCCTATGGTGCTAATTAGCATCATGGAACTTTCTCTAGACTTTTAAATCTGAAGAAACCAGTAGGCAGGGAATTGTGTTGCAGCATTACCTTTATGAGCTTATTGACAGCTAGAAAGAAGATGTTCTGGAGTTGTAATCCATCCCATCGATCTACAGATACTTGTAAATCAAGAGAAGGAACAAGACTTCTTTGTCGCTGGTCATTTTTATAGTGTTAACTGGGAAAAATTAATACCCCCAAGTTCCAAATGCACTGATGGGTTCCAAAAAATCACATCACTTTACATCTATTGTTAAACCCTCCTACTCTTCCTCGGTACACTTACTGCAATTATACATGTTGAATTCAGAAGTCTTCATTGTATCAAAAATGGAGCAAGTAAAAAGACCACAGAATGAAAGAAGTTTAGTGTAAAATAAGCAGTACAAGGGTTGCATTATTGGTTGCATGAATAGGTTTGGTGATTAAGTCATTAAAACATTGCTTGCAAGAGCTGAAAACTTTTAGAAAAGTTGCAGTCCCTGTAAAACAACCACACAACTGCAAACTTTAAATCCAGGTTCTTAAGACTGTAAAAGAGCTTGTTGCAGGTCATGCGTTAGCATGTTATCATGCATGTTACAATAAAGAAACTTGGCTTTTATAGATCCTTGTGCCACAAGAGTGCTACAGGTGACATGCTTCTAATTTTCAGTGACAGTGTATTTGGATGAGTCTCAGAACAGTGCTATTCTCTCAGAGTTAATGAGGTCTTTTTTAAGGTGAAACAGATTACTCGAAAGGAAGAGCACCATCTTGTGACATAAAGAGTAATGTTCCTGTAGTACTTGATTCAGAGAAGGAAGAAGTAGGCTTACATGGTTTTATCCTCTAACGGGATTTATAGAGCTGATTTTTCTCTTTCATTTGGCTTTTCTTTTAAGACCTAGCAGGGGAAGTGACTCTTTCAAGTGATATAAATTCCACAAATCAGCTTTATTTAAAAAAAAATACTTCGTTTCCCAATTTAATCTCAAATTTCTTTTTTTTCATTTCTTTTTTTCCTCTCTCTCTTGCTTTTTTTTTCTTGATGTAGTCACTTTAGAAGAAAAGATCAGTATGAAGTCTTAGCAGATTTTAAACCTGTCAATTAGACCATGAGTCCTCTGATACTGAAATGTGGCTTTCTTTTACAGGTTTCTTATCACTTGCTTCATCTTTCAGAAGCTGTAAGGAAGAAGAAGGATTTTATAACTTTCTTCTTAATGGTTTGAAATTGCGTCATGGGAGGGTTAGGTTGGATATTAGGAAAATTTTCTTTCCAGAAAGAGTGGTCAGGCATTGAAACGAGATGCCCAGGGAAGTGGTGGAGGCACCATCCCTGAAGGTGTTCAAGAAACTTTGTTCATGGCACTTTGAGACATGGTTTAATGCCCATGGTGACGTTAAGTTGGATTCGATGATCTTAGAGATCTTTTCCAAGCAAAACAATTCTATGATTCTAAATGGTATGCAGGGACTTTCTTATCTAGGCTTGTACAGCTTTAATCATTTCTATTCTTAGATCCAAAAAAGTGAGGAGACTTTTGGAGAGGAAACTCCATCCTAGCACACAGGGTCTTCAACCAGACCTGTCCACTTTTCCCATCAGATTGGATATTCAGTCTGACTAAAGTAAGTTATAGCTGCCTGGATGGGACATAGGTCCTGACAGAGTCGGTCCTATCAGCACGAATATCTTCTGACACATTTTTGTCCAAGCAGAGGCTTTGTCAAGTATCAGTCGTATAAATCCATTGTTAAATAATCTATGTAAGAGGGCACAAATGCTGCCAGAGATTGGGAAGGAGGCTATTTCTCCTTTTTAAGAAAACAGAGAATTTAGAAAGTTTAGAATATATTGATTGGAAAATGACAGTTTTAAAATGAATACAAGAGTATGAACAATAAAGTATGGTGGTTTTTTCCTTCATTAAAGTGCAATTTTTTTCAGATTTTAGAAATGCAAGACATTTTTGTTAGTGAGGGCATGTTATTACTGTTGCCTTAGGCATTTATCTCCATAACAGATTTGCTTTAACCACCAAGTTTTATTCTGTTATTTGCATAACCATGCCTTAGCTGAGCCTTCAAAACTGAAGCTCATCTGTCTTTCAAGAAAAATGTCATTTCGTGCTTTCTGATTTGCTTGTTTAAAAGCCTGTTGATTTATGGGTTTGCTGGTTTTGTTGTTTGGGTTGTTTTTTTGTTTTTTGTTTTTTTTAAATGCATATTTGTATTTTAATGACAAACCCAGGGGCTTCAAACTAAACCTAAAGCTAAGAGATTAAATGAAGAATCGTCTTCCTTGCTTATGACACAAATGAGCCCAATTTAGCCAAATATCTGCCAATTTTGTTCAGTGTGAATAAGATCCTACTGGAGAGGGTTGAACTACAACATTCAGTAGAATTGTTATGCCGGGATAAACTATGATCTGGTAGGATAAGGTGTCAAACTAACCCTACGACATTAACAGGATTTGAAATATATTTGTACCTGATTAAGACCAGCAGACATAGATGAACCAAGCCCGAGCAATGCACAGTTGATTCATTAAAATGCTGGATAGTGCTATTGCACAGTGCCTAATCACAGAATCACAGAATGATAGAGGTTGGAAGGGATTTCTGGACATCATTCAGTCATGGAATCACAGAATGACAGGGGCTG
>VWYK01043450.1:0-10589 GCA_013399775.1 Semnornis frantzii | reverse complement strand
ACCTAAATCATTCTGATTCTATGCAGGGGGGAAAAGGAAGTACTTATGCTTCTGAAAGCAAATAGAAAATGTTTCTTAGTTCTCAGTTCACAAGAACTACTCAAAATAACAATACATGCCCCATTCACCACTGGACCAGCAGATGCTCCACAGAAGAACAGTGGCTTACTGACAAAAGGAAAGAAACATGAATAATTGCTCTGTTTTGAGAGAAGGAAAGGGGGAGTTGCCTGAAATAAAGTGTCCTCTGCCACCTTGTATATTGAGTGTTCAGAGCAAAACTAAAGAAAAGCCTGCAATGAGCAGACAGCCCTGCATGCCCTGGTTGGTTGGCTATCTAGCAAGGTGAGGTGATATTGAAGAGGCATTTTCATTGTGAAGACTTTCTGAAAGGTCTGTTGAAGCTGATGAGCAGAACATTTTTCAAAGAGATCCAGACAACAAGCTGCACTTTCCACAATAAAAATACCCATTAAGCTCCATTATGGTTATTTTTATTGAAGCTAGTCTAGACAGTCAAGTACTGTTTTTATTCATCTCTAGATAAATAGAGATCTAGATAAAGATGGAACCAGTCACTGTATAGGGTCAAACTACATAATGGCCCAGTCATTAGCCTGCCTTTGACAGCAATGAGAACAGAATAAACATTTCAGTTTCCCTCATTCCCAAACACCCTCTTAGTCTAGGGATGTACACCCTGACTCATACTCTGCATCACTGTGTTAAACAGTTTATCAGGAGATTATTTTTTTCATTAATGCATTTAATATTTAGAAATAAAAAGAAGAAATTTGTTTTATTCTCTGCTTGATGAAATGAACTTTAATTGAAAGCTTTTTTTATTCTAAATTCGGATCTGTCTGAGATCCTTCAAGTCTATCTAATCCTGAAATACCAAACACTTAAAGAATTCTTTCTAAATGGTTTTCAGAAATTTAGAACACTCAGTAGTTTTTCCCAAAGCTAATATGAACTTGAAGATGTTCTGGGCTTTTAAACAAATACAAATTGTGAGGTTTAGGCTTCAAATATGTGCTGCTGGCTAACTTTGGACCCCTTCAGCTTCGAAAATTATAGTTTCTAGATGCTGTCTTGGTAGAGAGAGAACCCGAAACTGTGAGTCTGGCCTGGATTGGAGTATCTTGATGTGCACTGTCAGTGTCCTGGTACAGTGTGAAGGGCACCTCTGAACCTGACAGATATGTGAGATGAAAGTTTCTGGCTTTCAAAACAACTAGAAACTTTTGAGGCTACCTCAGTCTGGCTGTTCCAGGAGGAACTGGACAACCTCATCTGGGATTGATGGTGAGGTTAAGAAATCTATCATGTTTTATTGCTCCAGATGATGTATGACATGCCATCCTTCACCTCTTTGTAATGCAGAATGCCTGCATGTTGGCTCACATTATACTGTCAGTTCCACTTTTACTCCCTCCTCCTCCTCCTCCAACTCCATTTGGCCTCTTCATGCTAAAAATAACATCGATATTCATGTCTATGGAAGAGATGGGCGCCACAGAGAGGAAAACTTACTGACTAAGAGATTCATGACCATACGTAGCACCTGCTTCTGCAAGCCTGTGTTATCTCCATTCAAGGAACTTCAATCCTGACCTATGGAAACTAGGAGGCAAAGTTCCGAACTTGGGGAGGTTCTGTAATACCTATGTCAAAGTCTTTTCAGCAATGCAGGTCAAGAGACAGATGGGAGGAGTTTGGGTGTTGCAGATTCATAACTACTCTGTGACATGGACAAGGATCAATGAGGAAGTTTAATGGTGTCTTATTCAAGAAAGGACACAGAAACTCACAGAGATTCTGCACCTTCACTTTGAGCCTCCATGAGGTTTGCACTGGGTCTCAAACGCCCTTGGTGTAAATGGTCCATCTCTGTTCAAAAGCCTAATTGGCAGTTCTTCCTTTCCAGACAGTAAGCACACGCTTGCAGGGAAGAAAGGAGCTTCAGCAAAAGTACATACAAGGAATTTGTTCTGCTGAATCAAGTGGCAGATGTCTCTGAGCTTATAACAAAGCCTGCCCCTTCTTGGTACTGAGGGGCTCCAGGCCACTGGAGATGTGCCTATCCAATAAGATTTCTAATGCTGTTCATCTCTAGTCATTTAAGAGCCTGGGGTTTTTCTTTTTGGTTACCGTTCTTTTCTAAAATCCAACATCTTTATTAAAGCAGAGCTATGGTGTCACAATGTCCTAATTTGTATAATTGCCATCTATCCTAAAGTTTCCCCTGCAGTTTCAATTACATGTCTCACTTCAATTAAACTCTTTAATTCTTGTCCCAAACTGGCATACAGCATGGGTGACAGTCATGGTTATCCTCCTCTACCCCATAGCTGGCTGCATGGTCCTAGTGGGATGGTTAGATGGAAAGCAATTTGAAGCCATTTGGTATAAAATGCATCTATGGAAATGTTAGGCATTGATCATAAGCTACTCTCTTCTTCTTTTTTGCATGTGGAGGGACATAGTTTGAATCAGGGAAACTCCCAGAGTTAAGGGAACCCAGCAAAAATGAAGAGCCTTGCCAGGCCTCCTAGATGAAGAACTGGTTTAAGCGGGTTGAAGACCTTCTAGAGGATCTCCAGATAATGAAACCATCCACTTCAAGCACTGCATGAGGTAGAAGGTGTCATGGGCTAGGGCGGGGCTTACCACAGGGACAGTAAGGCAGCTTCCATAAAGCTGCCTGTCGTGTAAACAAGATGTACCTTTGACATGCTCCCCTTCGGGGCACCAAGGCATGAAGCAGGCGATGTAATTCAAGCCAAACAGGTGATTTGTAGGTGCTAAGTGTTCATAAAGACAAGATTAAAGAGCTCTCTGATAGCAGGGCAGTAAATCATTCCCCACCTGCAGAGTGGAGTGCCGGGCGCGGATGCTCCTCCGACCCTGATTAAATAAAGGATGTCTCAGCAAGACAGGGGCTAAAGTTAGCTGACAGCTCTTGAGTGAACTGGTGTTTTGCCTGCTGCCGGTGTAGCTGATGGCTAATTTTCTCCCAGAGGAATCTTTGCAAAGGCTGGTAATTAAAACCAGTGGAAGGCAATCAGGCTCATGGGAAGGCAAAACCGTCTGTCCACTTTCCCCCAACCAGGAGCCTCCCCTGACTGAAAGCCTTGCATGGGTCAAAGCTGCTCCTGTTCAGGATGCTTTAAGGATCACAACATGGCTGGATGAATAAAAATCATAAGGCTTGGTGCTTTCATTTACATCAGTGAAGGAAAGCAAGAAAACCGAGTATCTAATAACTTCACATTCAACATACTAAAAATATGGACAAGCTCAAAGTAAAAGGCTCAAAGTTCAATAGCAGAGCAAGTAACAGAACCTGGGCTGCATCAACTCCCAAGTCTCCTTCTTAACCAAGTGCATGTTTAGACTAAAGAAACAGGTTTTGTTTTAAATTACCTATTTTACTAGCCTAGATAGGACCCAAAAGAACTTAATGGAAGGGAAACTTAATGGGACCTCATTAGACTGTTATAACATTTTTCCTGCACTGTGCTATTAGCTCTTTAAAATAGATTATCGGAAAGAACACACTTCACAGATTTAAATTACTTGTGGCTTTTGCCTTACTCAAGTTATTTCTTTTACTTTTTATTCATTTGGGGTTTTCAAACTAGATTCATCCAATATTTTTTTTCCCATTTCTAGATTTACAGACACGTCTACAAAAACTGACACAGTTGAGTTGTTAGACATTTTACTGACAAAGCTCAATCCTAAACTGAAAAATCTTACTCATTAATGGATCCTGATTTGGGGATATTTTGCTGTAAATCTAAGCAACAGAAAATTAATTGTTGTTTAATTAATTTTTACAGGGCCAACAGAGTAGCAAGATAGGTACTCTAGGGTTTTTGGAGGGTTCCCTCCCCTTTTGTCTTTTTATTGAAGCTAGAAATACTCAAAATGCATCCAAGTCCTGGAGCTGGAGTCTTGAGTTGGATTTGTAATAGCAACATTCCCTATCATTGGGTGTGCTCATATTTGCCACACTAAAACAAGGGAACAGCAGAGTGAAAGAAGGACCTGGAGCATTGGATAGTCCTTATTGGATGCTTTACTTTCAGGCAAGATTGAAAATTCAACGTGTAACTAATTACAAAAACTTTGGTTCTGAGCTTGGAGGCAAAAATGGAAGTGATTCTTTGAGATTTGAAAAGCCAGTTTGTCTTTCACAGATTCCAAGGATAGCTCAAAGATACAGTCAGCGGAAAACTGAATATAGGTAGAATAAGGAGATAGAGAGACCTAAGAGAGGAGAAGTTCCATGCAATTGCTTTTCCTGAAAGACATTTGCTTGTTTTGATGCTCTTCCAACTACTTAATTAACTGCACTGAATAAAGGTGGTGGTGGATAAATAAAGGCAGCTGCTGCTTCACAGTTCATGACATCATAGGTTTAGCATTCTGTGTCCATGCTTTCCTGAACAGATCAAGAGCACACACAGAAGAGCTCAGTATATTTAATTCATACCAATATCTCCTGCTTTTCACAGTAACATGAAACTGAATTTTCCTGTGAAAAGAGGAACTTCACATTTTATAAACTTTTCAAGACAACTTACACTGATCATTCAGTTCAAAATACTGCCTCACTTTCCTCTGTGTAAAAGGGTTCAGTCACTGCAGCCTCCTTCACTTCTGCCTCTGCATTGGTCCAGTATCCTGAGACTCTGTCATTGTACTGTGGTACACTCCAGCACACCTTCACAAATCTCCAGTTCTGGGATTTCACTGGTTGTACCTTCTCATGTTCATACACAGGCAAGAATATACACATGTATGCAGAGCTCCATCAGACTTTGGCCATAAAGGGACTTAATTTGCAGGAAAAAACTGCAGGGCTCTTTCCAGGCCTACCTCTCCAAGATGCTATTTCATCACATCAGCCTTTCCATGTTTATTACCTGCCTGAAATTGAAGACTTACATTAATTCATTAGCATTCTACCATCAGCTGACTGCATCCTTACACCTCAGGTATAGACTTGGGTAGACACCACATAGTTTGATACCAAGTTAGTACTTGCTACTTTCCAGTCCTCTTGAAGAAGACTTCTCCTTACTCAAGGTCAGGATTAGTCAGGCTGCACTTAGACTAGATTCCTGCCCCTGCTCTGAATCTCAATTATGTAAAACCACTGGTGCAGAGATACTACCCAGATGTTTGCTCACAAGTGTAAATATTGGTGGCATATCACATCCTGATCTTTAGGCCTGAGTCCTGAAACAGCCCTTGGGTAGATTTGAACTAACATCTACAGTTGGATTCACTGACCCAGAGCTGTTAGCTGTTTACATTCTTTCTCCTCTTTTCACGTGAGTTAATTTACACATACCAACGAAAGACAAAGAAAAGCGTGAGGCAAACCAGGGAGCACCAAGGGTACTGTGAAGGACATGACAGAGATGGACAAACATTAGCCAATTTTGGACAAACTCCTCTCAAAGGTATCCAAGATGTATCAGGGTACATCTCACTAGGCACCCACCCATAAGCTATAGCAGACAAAAAGAACAACCTTGTGTTCAGTAGTTAAAAAGTGTTCTCCTAGGGAGCAATACAGATGCTCTCTGGGAAAAGAAAAAATCCTTCTAATTTGGAGTAAAGAGAGAGTACAAGGACTGTATTTTCAGGCCTGCAACTGGGAAGGAGCAGAGAGAAGAAAGCAGCTGGGTTCAGCATCTTTCCCTGCCAAACCCTTGGCCTCCTCGCATCTTGTCTGCACAGCAGAGAGGGGAGAACTCCCCTTTTCCTGTGGGGACCAGGGAGAAAAATGTCTCAGAGACTACAAAGAGGGTTGTTTTTTTTGCTTGCAGAATTAGCAGAGACCACCTACGTATTTTGGATGGTTCCCTGGAAAGCTGTGACGTGGGCCGGAGCAGCACGCCTGCCCCTCTGTTCCTGCACCCGCTTGCTGCCACCCGCTGTGCCTGTCACCCTTGCCAGCTGCCACTGCTGAATGTGGCACCACTGGTGCCAAGGACAACCAGCCTCCAAGTGGAGCTGCCTGAGCAGTGCCAGTCCCTCAGCCCCGCACAGCTCCCTGTGTCTTTCCCGTTGATTTACGTATCTCCACAGCGTTATTTATCAACTGCTCCATAATTAATCAGACACAGAGCTTGGCAGCACTAAATGAGCAGCCTGTCTCCAGTGCTCCCACTGCCACCAGCTCTTCTCCCAGCTACCATGCTTTATCACACACCGCAACACTGGAGCCTGCATTCAGTTGTTCCTCATAATAGTAGCCAGGGGGGCTTTTCAAATGATCTCATCTCACCGAGAGAGCAGGTATTTATCCTACCAGACTGGCAGGATGAGAGGAATTAGCATCCAGGTAAATTCCAGCTTCCTGCCAGTTATCCCACCAGCCACCTGGCTAAAGAGCTGCAGCTGCTCTGAGATTAAGTATCTTTCTGTTCTTTGCTTCCCGGCATCTCCCTGCCCCTGCCTCACCCCGGCCTTTAACCTCTCCTTCCATCAGACTGCTTTCTCCCTTTTGCTCCCCTTGCCTTTTGCCCCAGTACCCTGCCTTCCAGACTCTTCTCCACTTTCCAATGCCTTTTTCTTATGCTGCCTCCTTCAGCTCATCTACTTCTGCTGCTGCTTCCTTTCACTCCCAGGCCCCACACGAGCCCCAGATCAAAGACACTCCATAGAACTAAAATTGCTGTGTTGCTTTCATAAGCAAATGCATAAGAGGAACTTGGATTCCAAAAGCCCTTCAGCTCAAATCTATCAGATATAAAGACCACAGATCTTAATCCACTAATAAAGGTTTGTCTCTGAGTCAGATTAAAAAGCAAGGCTCAGGAGACATGGGTTATGTTCCTAGATATGGCATGCATGTACTAGGATGCCATTAGCAAGACACATTACACCTTGATTTAACTGTTGTTGAAATATAGAGGACAGAGATGCTAACTGACCCAAAATGATCCAGTGTCCATGCTTTTAAAAGCACTCACACACTCAAGGTTAAAGATCAGCTAGAAATTTTAAATCTCTCTCCCTTTTTCTCAGTACTGAGGCTGATATGGAACACCCACTTCTCTGAATCAACCTGTGGAAAACAAGGTGCAGACTGCAACATCAGGAAACCTTGACTTCATCACTCCACTTTTATTCCTGCTCTTTTCATGCAGCAGGTCAAGGGAGGTTCTCCTCCCCTCTGCCTTGGTGAGGCCTCATCTGGAATACTGTGCCAAATTAAGAGCTTCCTAGCTCAAGAAGAACAAGGAGCTACTGGAGAGAACCAACAGATTGTGTGAAAGATGATGAGGTGACTGGAACATCTGCCTTATGAGGCTGAGAGAGCTGGGGCTGGTTGCCCTGGAGGAGTCTGAGGGGGGAATCTTCTTAATGCTTATTAATATCTAAAGGGTGAGTGTTAGGATTATGGTGCCAAACTCTTTTCAGCAGTGTCTGTTGATGGGACAAGGGGCAAAGGATGCAAGCTGGTACATAGGAGACTCCACGTAAGTGCAAGGACAAATTTCTTCATTTTGAGGGTGGTAGAGCACTGGAACATACTGCCCAAATAGGCTGTACTGTCTCCTCCTCTGGAGGCATTCCAAACCCAATTGCACGTGGTTGTGTGTGATTTATTCCCTGCTTTAGCAGGAAGGTTGAACTAGATGATCTCGGGAGGTGTTCTCCACCCCCAATCATCCTGTGTATGTGAATGTCCTCCCTATGGGAGACACACCTTAAGAATGCTTTGGCAAGAGTAAGCTGCAATGCTGTGTGGACACAGCGCAGTCTTCACAGAGAGCTTGGGCACTGAACAAGGCTTTCCACTGACAGAGACATCAGTGATGGCAGAGCAGCACATCTTGGCTTGCCAAATTCTCTTACCCCAAAACCACAGGAAATGGGGGTGTTTTTCTGGATCTTGGATGAGCTCCCTGGGTTCCTTAAACTCCCAGCTGCTGACATGCTACCAAGCAAACATAAAATAATCACTTCTGAAAATAAACCGCCTTTTGTGATTAAGTTGAGGTCTTCCACTCAAGTTTAGGCAAAAACTACAGAAGAGAAGCATAACCTTTGTCCCACTGCAAAATTACAACATAGAGCTGTCAACCTTTGCCACATGACAGACTTGCAAGAGAGCTGTAGGAGAGATCAGACCAAGAGATCCCACGATAGCATTACCAGTTAATAACAGTCCCAGCTGTCAGCCCACTGTGTGTGAGCACAACAGGGCTTATGTCAGNAATGGGAAAAACAAGAGAGACTGTAAGTAGAGGAAAAAGTAGGAAGGAAGCAAAGCTGTAGAAAATTGAGCTAGTAGGAAATGAGGCAGAGAGATGTAGAAAGCACCTTTGCAAACCTTTGATTTTAGTTCTGCTATGCGGATGCTCAGCAGAATGGGGTGTTTTTGTTTTTCATGGATTTCTAGCTAGCAGTTCTTTATTTTTCCCTTGTCTGAGAGCATGGAGTACACATAAAATGCCATCATTGCACCTCCTTGGACCTTTCTCTCTCTGTAGGAAAAGAGAGAGTGCCTTCTTTCTCTTCTGCTCTCCCATAGCACTCATGGGAAAGGGTGCAAACCCAGCATTTTGAAAAGCATTTGAGAAATAGAGTTGTGCCTAAAATCTCAGGTGGAAGGAACATTATCCAAAACAGGAACTAATCATTTGGTGGATTAAGGCCACTGGCTGGGTCTGCGTAGTTAGCAGATGGACAAGAATGTGGTGGAGTCCTTTTCCAGAATGGATGGCATGGTGTGAACATCTGTCTGCTGCAAGCAGGAATATGTTCCAGGTCTACTCGGTCTCAAAAGCAGGAGTGCAGCCTCCTACTTGGACACAACTCACAGAAACAAAAACTGCATTGAGGGGCTTTTTCATGTGGTGAGATCAAAAGGCTAAGACTTGGCTTTGCATAATGGGTTTGGATGAGCCTCATGGTGCTGAAAAAGGAGAACAGTTTAGAGAGAGCTAAGAAAGTCACTACTATAAAGACATCATTTCACAAAACCTTTTGCCACTAAGTTATGAGTTTGAATCCCATGCATTCTGGTGTAACATTAAAATCATTACCATTGCCGTCTGACTTCTCTGTGGTGGCCCTTTTATGAAGGAAGTTTTGTGGCCTCTAGCCAAATCCCAGTGAGCACATTTAAATCACTAGTAGCACTGACTATAATGACAGATGAATCAGTTCTACCAGACTGAAGTAAAGTCAAAGCAAACCAACACAAATGGGAGATCCACACTTCAAGAAGTCACAGGAGCTGGGCAAGATCCAGCCACAGGGGAAACCAAACCAAACCAAACCAACCAACCAAGGAAAAAAAAAAAACAAACCTGAACTAAACTGAAAAAAAAAAAAAAAAAAAAAAAAAAAAAAACAAAAAAAAAAAAAAAAAAAAAAANCAAAAAACCACAAAAAAACCAACCACCAACACACCCCCACACCCCTCCCCAAAGTCCATAGCAGGAAAGCTTTTCAACCTATGCAAAGATTAGGACTAAACTGAACAGCCCTGAATGCATATACTCCTTTAGTTGAAGTCTGCCATGTCAACTACAGTAACACATTATATTCTACCACAGCTCAGCAACTGGAGCTTCAAGTATTCCCAAAAGGGCCATCCCGCAGCTGGCACATGACAAATACATGACAGTTTGTAAAGGCATGCCACAAAAAAAACAGTAAAATAGTCACACTTTTTTTCTGCAGCAAATACATAGGCAGGTGGAATTGCTTCCTCTCATGTGTGCTTGCTTGGAAGCGCTACCACAAAAAAGATAAAACCACTGGTACATTACCTGGAGCAGAAAGTGCCTGAGTCATTGGAAAGTCCTATGCAAGAACTGCAGCAGTGCTTGGCTAAAAAGGCGGGAGGAAAATTGTGGAAATCTGATTCCTTTTCCCCTCCTCCCACAGTTACTGACAGCAGCCAGTGCAGGGTTCTACCAACTCTACCCTGATGCTACACAACAATCACTGATGCATTGAGTACACGTGAATGCAGACCAGCTGTAAATGAGCTACCTCAGGCATTGGAAGCACTCTAACTCTAGCAGTACTGTGCTTAAGTTGGGCCAGTTTAATCTGCTGAGGCAGCACTAGAAAACCCCAATATAACCACAAGGTTTTGAACTCCATTGATCTTCCAGGTAATGAATAAAGAGTATCCATTTTGCAGAGGAAATGGATGAGTGGAGGAAGGCACATGCATGACACAGAGGGGCGTGGTAGACCTTCTAGAAAGCGGCAGTGAGGCTGGTAAGGAGACGTGAACACAAGTTCTTTGAAGAGTGGCTAAGAGAGTTGGGATTGTTCAACCTAGAGGAGGCTCAGGGGGGACATCATCACTCCCTACAACTACCTGAAAAGAGGTTGTAGCATGGTAGGGGCGAGCCTCTTCTCTCAGGTAACGAGTGATAGGTCAATGAGAAATGGCCTCAACCTGTGCCAGCAGAGGCTTAGATTGGATATTAGGAAAAATTTCTTTACCAAAAGCGTCATCGGGTACTGGAATGAGCTGCTCAGTGTAGTGGTGAAGTCACCACACCTATAAAGTGTTTAAAAGACATTTGGAT
>VWYK01043447.1:0-33500 GCA_013399775.1 Semnornis frantzii | reverse complement strand
TCACAAGTTCTTTCCTCAGGTTCCTTTTTTTGGGGCACAGCTTGGCCTTAAAATTGCATCACTCACATAAAAAAATCTCACATCCTTACAATATGGTACCTGTGAGTGAACGGCTCTGTGGGGTCAGGCTGACCTGGGCCATGCTCATCAAGACTCCATGCTTGGAGACTAATTGGCACCAGCCAGTTGTGAAGACAAGGCTTGCACCAGCTCATAACCAGCCCCATGGAGCAAGTTGTGCTGGTGAGGAGGTAGCATCACCACTGCAATCACAAACAGCTTCCCAGGGACAGAGTTAGCCAGAGGAGCAGGAGGAAAGCTGCAGTCATGTCAGAGTCACAGATTGCATTGGAATGGGGAGGACCCTCAAAGGTCACCTTGTCCAATCCCCTGCAGTCAGCAGAGACACCTCCAGCTTGGTCAGAACCTAATAGTTGTGGCTCTCCTTCTGCCGCATGCTTCCAGGGGCAGCTCTGCTGCAGTCAGGTTGCTATTTCTCCCCTCATCCCACCACCTGCTCTTAGGAGAGCAGCTCCTAAAAGATGCAAAGTCCCCCAGCTTCTTCCAGGGCCTTCCAAGGGTGGGCAGCCAGGCCAGGCTGGGCTAGCCTCCTGGAATGCCTTGGGTTGGAAGGGACCTTTACAGCAAAACTCCAGCTCCCAGTCTGGCCTCACAGCAGAGCTTCCAGCCTGCCAGCACTGCTGTGGCCTCCTCTGGCCCTGCTGCAACAAGTCCCTGTCTGTGCTGAGCACTCCAGAGCTTCCCCAGCACTGAGACCCCAGGGGGGGTCTCAGCAGGCACAGCAGAGGGGCAGAATCCCCTCCCTCCACCCCAGCCATGGCAGCTTTCTAGCTAATACTACTGCCCCCGCTGAAGAAGTCCCCAAGCCACAGGCGGTGCCCTCTCTGGAAATCTGCCCTTGCTGGATTGTGCAGCCTGCTCTGGGTGCCCCTGCTTCAAGAGGGGTTGGAATAGATGACCTCCAGAGGTCCCTTCCAACCTCCATTACACTGGAACTTTGAGATTCTGGACAAGAGACATGCCAAGGAGTGAGGCTGTTAACCAAAAGCAATATGACAAACCGATGCGTGAATGTTCTTGGAGCCCAGAGCAACACAACAAAACAGGCACAGATTTGTGCCTGCTTGATGCCAAGAGGTTAGGGCAATTTGTGCCCCTCACCCCTTGTCCTGGCCCTGGGCACCACTGACAAGAGTCTGGCCCCAGCCTCTTGCCCCCCACAGCTCCTTTAGCTCTTGCTGGACATTGCTCAGCTCCCCTCTGGGGCTGCTCTTCTGCAGGCTCTCAGCCCCAGGGCTCTCAACCTTTGCTCCTCCCAGAGCTGCTCCAGGCCCCTGTCTCTCCACAAAGTCGAAGGGATCCCAGCCCCCAGCTATCACCTAGTGGATACCCAGGCAGAGGAAGCCAGGCAGGATGGCAAGGAGCAGACAGGCAGGAGCAGGACCATGCCTCCTCTGGAGATCACCTCTGTCTTGTCACTCCCTTTTTCTACTGCAGGAACACACTCGAGTGTGAAATTGAGCCTGGAAGCAGCTGCTGCTGCAGGGTGAGTTCAGCATCTCCCAGCACTGTGCTGCAGCTGTGTCATCTGCCTTGGCTGGAGCTTACAGCAGATGTGGGGACACCTCATAACCTCTCTGCTGCTGAAGGTATTGCACTGCTGACGTTGAGGAGATTTAGGGAATTATTATTGCCCCCTCAGATAGGTAATCAGGATCTCTGGTAGCCTGGGCAAGAGACGGAAGGCTTTGTCTGCAGACTGGGTGCCCTCATCAGCAGTTAAGCGCTGGAAGACCTCTGGTGGCAGCAGACAAAAGCCCATGCTGAAGATGCCTGTGCCTCTTTCAGAGCAGAGCTGTACATCCATAAACTCCCCTCCTCTGGAGCTGCAGTGAATCCCTGGAGTTGCCAGGGAACCCAGGACCCAGCTTCAGGGTTGGCAGCTGAAAGGATACCCCTCAAAGCCCGATGCAGAGTCTGTTGGATCACAGGAAGGCGGCCTCCACGTGGGAGAGCTGCAGGGCAGGAGTCTGGGCTCATGCCTACCTGTAGCTCATCAGGTGGGTTTGCTAATGGCTTTGCTGACAGCCCTTTCACTGCACATGAGTGCAGCACTGCCTGGGGCATCCTCTGAGCGAGTCGTGCAAGCCTCTACCGCTGGTGCTGCCTGGTAGAAAGGAGCTCAGCCACTCTCCGACAGCTAAAAACCTCTCATCTTCTACCGGGGAGCAAAGCTCCTTGAAGACAGAAGATGATGAGGCAGAGGGGTTGTGTCCATCCTGCAGCTCCCAGAGAGCTTCCCTGCACAGCAGATGTGGGAGTGAGTTGGGCAGGAGCAGCAGCTGGGGACTACCCAGCCCCAGCTCCAGAGGGGCAGAAACCCTTCTGCCATCAGAGGGGAGTTCACACCCAGGAAGCCCTGGCTCACACCAGGGTACGAGGGACCATGCTCAACCCTGCTTGTGGCCTCTGGGGATGGCTTCAGACAACCCAAACTCATGCTTTGGGGAGGTTTTGCACACACAGAGAAGCACAGTGCCAGGGAGAGCCCAGAGCTGCAGTGCCTGCTGAGCTGCCCAGGCTCTCTGTGCTCAAGACATGAGGATGCCTGAGCAGAGCCATGGGTCTCCAAACAGCCTAAGAGGAGCATCGGCCACTGCAGAACCCCCAGGGCACAGCCCAGCCTCAGGTCTGCCTTCTCCAGCAGCTAACTGGGGAACTTGGGCAGCAGCACACAGGAGGAGCTAGTAAGAAGCCAACAAAGCATTGATTGGCACAGGCCGCTCAGGGGGATGCTGGGGTCCTCATCCCTGGAGAGGCTCAGGAAACCTGTGGCCATAGTTTAGTGGCTGGTGGCCATAGTTTAGTGGCTGATGGCCATCTCAGAGGTGTTTTCCCACCCAAGCAATGCTGCGGTTCTGTAAATTGCTTCCTTCCTTCCTTTTTCCCAGGTGAGTAGGAGGTGGAGGCTTCTCCAGCCAGGAATGCTGTGCCACAGCCCCCCGGGCCTGTGGGCTTTGGGCAGGATGCTGCAGGAGCTGATTCCCAACATCTCCACTGGTAGCTGAGCTTCAGGATGCATCAGCCCTGCCTCAGGTGATCCTCCCCCTGACACAGCACATCGTCTACAGCCCCAGTGCCTCTGTTTCCCCCAACTGAAAGCTCTCCTACAACCCTCAAGTGGTGCTGGCAGCCTGGGGCTGTGTTTCCCAGCCCCTGCAGGGCTGCTGGCAGGAGGGCAACGCAGAGCAGGTCTATGACAGCTGGGGCTGGGCAGCTCAGCGCTTTGCTGAGCATACGCAGGTCACACAGACTACACACCTGGTGAGAACGCATTTCCTCCCATCACACAGAGCCATAAGGTGGCAAACATCCAACATTTGGGACAGCTAGAAGGCTGGGAAGGCCCCAGGAGGTCCTGCAAGGCAAGGCAAGGCAAGGCAGCTGCTTAAGTCACTTCTTGCCTGTCTGTGTTCTGCAGAGTGGGACACCAAGTCTGGAGGAGAGGTCCCTGTGTTCCCTACAGCTGGGGGTCAGCACCACCCCTGGAGCATGCACACTGCCCAGCCACAGATGCCCAGCTTGCCCACTGCTGCTCCTCTGTTGAACGGGGCAGCTTGGAGCTGTCCCTGTGCTGGGCAGAGACAGGCAGGAGCAGCCCATGGACCTTCATGGGCAGCACCCTTTGCTCCTCAGAGGAACAGCAAACACACATTTGGGCAAGCAGCAAAGGAGATCTTCCAGGCTGCCCAGCAGCCCCCTGTGTGTTCTGGAGAGCAACCTGCTCCTTCCCACCTTCTGCCCTGGTCTGGCAAAGCACTGCTTGGCCCCTGGGGAGCACTTCAGGACGCAGTGGAGGTTTTGCTGAAGATGCCTTTCAGAGAACACACCCAGGGTTAGCCCAGGCCTTACCCAGCTTAATGACAACTGAGCTTAATGACATCCAGCACTGCCTTCACCTGGACTGGGGTAGGAATGTAGGTTGGAAACAGGTCACAGAATCCCAGCGTGGTTAGGTTGGAAGGGACCTCTGGAGACCATCCAGTCCAACCCCCTGCTCAAGCAAGGCACCCACACACCTCACGCCAAACAATTTTCTCCTCCTGCTCAGATGGAGCCTCCTGGCTGCCACTTTTTGCCCATTGCCCCCTGTCCTGTCCCTGGGCACCACTGACAAGAGTCTGGCCCCAGCCCCTTGCCCCCCACAGCTCCTTTAGCTCTTGCCGAGCATTCCTCAGATCACAGAATCACACAGAAACATTCCAGTTAGAAAAGAGCCCCAGGATCACCAAGTCCAACCCTTATCCCTGCTCTGCAAAGTTCACCCTTAAACCATTCCCCAGGCACCACAGCCAAACCACCTTTCAACACAGCCAGGGTTGGGGACTGCACCACCTCCCTGGGCAGCTCATTCCAGTGCCTGACCACTCTTGTTGGAAAAAGTGTTTCCAGTGGCAGCTTGAGGCCATTCCCTCTTGTTCTGTCACTGTTACCAGTGAGCAGAGACCAGCAGTAGCCTCTCCACAACCTCCTCTGGGGCTGCTCTTCTCCAGGCTCAACAGCCTCAGGGCTCTCAGCCTTTGCTCCTCACCGAGGTCAAGAGCAGTGGTGGCTGCAGGGGATAGACCCGGCAAAGCCGCACTGTGATGAGCACAGCTTTGTCCTCCTCCAGGGCTGTCACAGGTGCTGTGGTGGGCACTGGTCTGCCAGCACAACATGGGCGCTGCTTCGTGGAGTGGCTGTGACCCAAGTGCAGGACCCAGGACTTGGCCTTGCTGAACCTCAGTCCATGGAGCCAGTCTGGGCAGCTCCGTCTTCAGAGCTTTCTTCACCAGCAGATCGACACTGCTCTGCCTTGCTCAAAGCAGGGGATAAAAACATATTTTCCAATGGGATTTTTCCAGAGTCCCTGTGACATCTGTGGAAGGCCACCTGTGTTCCCCTGTCCCGGGTTGTGGGTGCAGCTGGGTGCCCCAGCCCCTCACACATCTCACCTGCACAGGTGGGGAAGGAGATGCTGCTCTCCTCCTCTCCCCTCACCAGCCTGGCCAGGGAGAGCAACCAGGCTTTGGTGGGTGGCAGGAGGAGATGTTGAAGGCAAGCTCCTGACAGGCAGGAAGGAAATCTAAGATGCAGCCTCTGATCTGCTCCTTGAATTGTTGATGCCAAGGGTGTGGTGACCCTGAGTGGGCTGTGGATGCTGTGCTGCCTGCCAGGGTTTTACATATGGAAGAGGGGAAGGCCCGGCCGTCAGCAGAGGATGGGAACTTCTTTGCACACCATCGAGGTTCACAGCCTGCCCCACAGCCCAGCTCTGCAGCAGGCTGTGGGCAGAGAAGTTCTTGATCTGATTGGTTGAGCCCGAATAAAGTGAGAGACACAAAGGGAACTAAAGTGACTTGGCCAGCCCCGAGGCTCTCCGGAAAGACAGCATCTGCCCAGGGTTCCTCTGAGTGAGTGCCAAATTCGATAGTGCCTTTCTGAGCTGGCAGCAGTCATTTGTCACCAGCATGTGGCAATGCGGTGCAGCCTTGGAAGTGGCTTTGCTGCTGAGCAGAGACCCTGGGGTGCTGCTGCCTGAAGGGTGGACACAGGCTGGGAACCGCTGGGCTCAGGGCTCCAGGGCACAAAACATCCCTGCAAGGTGCTGGATTGAGGCTAGGGGATGTTGATTGACAGCTGGCTGGAGACAGGCTGTGCCCAGGTAGGCAAGAAGGGCACCAGCAGCCTGGTCTGGATCAGCAATGATGTGGGCAGCAGGAGCAAGGCAGGGATTGTACCCCTCGACTGGGCACTGGTGAGGATGCACCTCGACTGGGCTCAGCTTTGTGCCCCTTACTGCTAGAAGGACATTAAGGAGCTGGAGCAGGGCCAGAGGAGGGCAGCAGACCTGGGGAAGGGTGTGGAGAGCAGGGCTGGGGAGGAGCAGCTGAGGGAGCTGGGGGTGTTGAGCCTGGAGAAGAGGAGGCTGAGGGCAGAGCTCATTGCTCTCTGCAGCTCCCTGAGAGGAGGCTGCAGCCAGGTGGGAGTTGGGCTCTGCTTCCAAGGAACAAGAGACAGGACAAGAGGAAATGGCCTCATGTTGCCCCAGGGGAGGTTTAGGTTGGAGATAAGGAACAGTTTCTTCTTTGGAGGGGGTTGCCAAGGCCTGACCCAGGCTGCCCAGGGCAGCAGTGGAGTCCCTGTCCCTGGAAGGATTGAAAAGCTGTGGAGGTGTGGTGCTGAGGGCCACGGCTCAGCAATGGCTTGTGAGTGCTGGGTTATGGTTGAACTTGATGAGCCTAAAGCTCTCCTCCAACCAAAGTGTTTCTGTAATTTCTCACGGAAGGAGCCCCAGAGCAGCAAATCTTTGGCAGATGAGGTGTGAAGGGCCAGCCCCAAGGTGATGGGCTGCAATGCTTTCCAGGGTTTCAGCTGCTGCTCTGTGTCAGGAGTGGGGGCCAGACCCACCCCAAACCACTCTGTAGGAAGAGGAAGTGCTCTAGGGCTGGGCAGTGCTTGGGGTCTTTCATCTCCTGCATCAAAGAGGCAGCAGCAAGAAACAGCCTTGGCTCGGCTGCAGGAAACCAAAGCCCAGGATGAGCAGTTGGTGCTCAGGTGGCTCTGTCCCCACAGCCAGGTGGGCTGCACTTCTGCAGCCATCTGCCTGCTGAGGCGAACAACACTTTGGTGCCTCCCAGCCGCAGCCAGCAACCTCCCTCCTCAGGTGGCCATTGAGGTGCTGATGGTCCCTCTGCACAGCAGGCTCCTCTGAGGAGCTCCCTGAGCAAGGGCAAGCCAGGAGGTGCTGAGCAGCATTCCTGTTCTGCTGATCGTTGCCGGAGAAGCAGAGCAGTGTGGTGAGCAAGGGCTGCTGAAACACACAGGAAGGAGTTTCCCATCAGTAGTGGCTTTCTGGACATGTTTCTGCCGCTAAGCCTGGCAACAATCTTGAGTACTGCATTCAGCATTGGGCTCCTCAGTTTAAGAGGGACGGAGATCTGCTGGAGAAGGTCCAGCAGAGGGCTATGAGGATGATGAGGGGACTGGAGCACTGCCTGATGGGGAGAGGCTGAGGGGCCTGGGGCTTTGTAGTCTGGAGAAGACTGAGAGGGAATTTGAGGGCTGGGAGTCAGGAGGGGGGAACAGGCTCTGCTCACTTGCTCCCTGGGATAGGACAAGGAGCAATGGATGGAAGCTGCAGCACAGGAGGTTCCACCTCAACACAAGGGGAACTTCTTTACTGTAAGGGTCCCAGAGCACTGGCACAGACTCCCCAGAGAGGTTGTGGAGTTTCCTTCTCTGGAGACTTTCAAGGCCTGTCTGGATGTGTTCCTCTGTGCCCTGAGCTGGATTGTCTGGTCCTGCTCTGGCACGGGGTTTGGACTGGATCTCTTTGCGTCCCTTCCAACCCCTGGCATCCTGTGATCTGTGATCTGTGATCCTGTGGACAGTCCTTGGAGGAAGTGACTTAGCCCTGCATGTGTTCACCTCTAGCCCATGGCAACACTCATGGAGGATGCTCTCCTCCTCCTGAGTCCTCTTGCAGCTCTCAGGCTGCCCAAGAGGTAGCAGTCAGGGGCAGTTTGCCCAGGGCTGAGGACTTCTCAGCCATTCCTCCTCGGTGACAGCCACACAGCACAGCCAGCACCCTGAGCAGGACAGGAGCTGGGGGAGGGTGGCTTGGTGGTGGTCTCAGTGTTGCCCACTGCATGAGGAAGGGGTTTCAAGCAGCTGTGTCTCTAGCAGAGCTGCCAGAGCCTGAATGAGTGCAGATCCAGGGGCTAAAATTCCCATCACCTGCCTGGGTGCCAGGACCACAGCCAGGAGGAGGGGACTGCTGGTGGGAAGTGCCTCTGCACCTCCCCCCAGCTGCAGGGCAGCAGTGAGGAGTTGTCCCTCATGAGGGACAGCTCGGGACAGCTCTCCTGCTGGCAGGCAGCTCAGCCCTGGGGCAGGGAGCACTGGGCTATGCTTGCATGCAGGCACTGCCGCAGCTGCCCTGCCTTTGCCTGCAACCAGCTCCGCAGATCCCCACAGCCGAGTATCAGAATCATAGAATTGTTTGGGTTGTGAAAAGCCTCCAAGATCATGGACCCCAACTCTCAACCCAGCACCACCATGGCCATCAAACCTTGTCCCCAAGTGCCATGGCCACACATTCCTTGAGGACCCCCAGGTGTAAGGACTCTACCACCTCCCTGGGCAGCCTCTGCCAGTGCCCAATGACCCTTTCAGTACAGAAATTGTTCCTCATGTCCAACCTAAACCTGCCCTGGGGCAACAGGAGGCCATTTCCTCTGCTCCTGTCACTTGTTCCTTGGGAGCAGAGCCCAACCCCCACCTGGCTGCAGCCTCCTCTCAGGGAGCTGCAGAGAGCAATGAGCTCTGCCCTCAGCCTCCTCTTCTCCAGGCTCAACACCCCCAGCTCCCTCAGCTGCTCGTCCCCAGCCCTGTTCTCCAGACCCTTCCCCAGCTTCCTTGCTCTTCACTGGATGTCCTTCATCACCTCCCTGTCCTTCATGGACTGAGGAGCCCACTTGTAGGGTGCAGCCCCCAGACGAGCCACAGTGCTGCAGTCGCTATGGAGACCCTTTCTGAAATGCATCAGTATGGAGAGGAACAGCTTGTTCCTTACACCCCCATGCAAACCACCATTGAGTAAATCCCTTCCAGATGGATCCTTGCCCCAGCGCAGCTCCCACCAACAGCACTTTGGAGTTGATGGGGACCACGCTGGGTGATGGTACCAGAAGATTTGTGGGAGCATTGATTGGACAAGAGGAAATGGCCTCGAGCTGCCCCGGGGAAGGTTCAGGTTGGCCATGAGGAACAATTTGTTCCCCTTCAGGGTTGTCCAGGCCTGACCCAGGCTGCCCAGGGCAGTATTGGAGTCCCCATGTCTGGAGGGGTTTCAAAGCCGTGTAGCTGTGGTGCTGAGGGCTCATGGTGCTATGGTGCCATGGCTCAGTGGTAGGGCTGGGGTAGGGCTTGGACTCTGTGATCTTGGAGACCTTTTCCAGCTTCAATGATTTTATCCTCCATAGGTGCCCCGGGACCACATAAACTCAAACAGACATGAACAAAGCACCCTCAGCTGCACCCACTGGGCTGGAGCCCAGGCCATGGGTCAGCACAGACCTGCCCCTACCCCACTGTGGGGCAGCTGGAGAGGACCCCACCAGCACCACTGAGCTTGTCCAGTGGCTTGTCCCTGCCCTTGTAGCTTCCCTGCTGCTGTGGACAGTCTCTGAGTCTTCGTGGGAGGGGAGGGGCTCAGGGGAGTTCTCTGGAGACCAAGAGGGTCAGGACTCATCTTCCCTGTGACCCAGTTTGAGGCATGGACCCTCATCCCTGGCCCCATGTGAGACAACCAGAAACCCCAGGCAGGGCTGGACACTCGTCCCCATCCCTGTGAGATGTGACTGGGGACTGCCAGCAGGGCTGGACACTCATTCCCAACCCTGTGTGCCCCAACTAGGAACCCCCACAGCAGCTGGACCTCCACGTCTGTCCCCTTGTGACCTGTATGGGGCTGGCCCCCAGCTCTGTTCCTGCATGACCCAAACAGGGACCCTCAGCAGATCTGGACCCTCATGCCCCTCTGTGTGTGACCCAGTTGGTGACCCCTGGCAGCACCGGACCCACATCCTGTTCTGCATGTGACACAAGCAGGGTCCCTGGGCAGGGCTGGACCTCATCCCCATCCTCATGTCATGCCAGTGAGGCTGGAGCCTCCTCCCTGTCCCCTTGTGACCCAAATAGGAATCCCAGTGGCGCTGAAGCCTCATCCCCATCCCGGTGTGATGCAACGAAGGGGCTCGTTGGGGGCCGTGCCGGAGCTCGGCGAGGACGGGAGCGGCGGAACCCAGATCCCCGCCCCTTCTCCCATTGCCCGTCGGGGGGGGGCCCGAGCCCGGGGGGCGGTGCCGCAGCGAACTCCCCCCTCCCCCCAACCCCAGTCGGGCCACGGAGCCGGCGGGAGGCGGCCCCGCCGCAGACACCGGGGGATCGCCGTCGTGTGCGGGGCTCCGAGCTGCGGCTGCCGGGTACACCGGGACCGCGCAGGGTAAGCGGGCGAGGGGAGGCGGCGGCGCAACCTGAGCCCGAGTGGTGCCGTCCAGCCTGGAGCGATGNCCCAGGACCCCCCGGCTAGGGGGTGCAGGGGGTGCGGGAGTCTCTGCGAGCAGGAGGGAATAGGGAGCAGCTCACTTTGGGAAGTGCCATACCGGCTGGCAGCGGGGAGGTGTGGTGGGTCCCGGGGAAGACCCCGGAAAATGTTCCTTGTCTGCCCCTGGGATTTTCCCCGTGTGTCCCTTCGCTGGGCTTGGTGGCAGAAGGGCACCCATGCGGTCCCACCTACCTGCGGGCTGGGCAGCGGTGGCACGGGGCTGTCACGGCGGTACTGGAATGGCTTTTGTTCCGCTGCCACTCTAACATCGGTGCTGTCCTGGGGCTGGCAGGGTTGGGTGGAAACTGAAAGCTTGGCCAAGGTGGGGTCCAGTCTGCTCCGGCTGCTCTGCCCAGTGCTTTCCAGGTTTTGGCTCCGGCAGAGAAGTAACAGCCCAAGACGTGCCCACAGCTGGCACTTGCACCCCAGTTCCCCTCTACTGTCTCGGGGAGCCCATATTCTCCTCCACATCAGTGCGGGAGGTTGGCAGACCTGTGCCATCCTCAGTCCTCCACCTTTCACCCGGGATCCAGGTTCGCAGCTCACCCCAAGACGCTCTCAGGGACTGGGAGCACTGAGCAGGGGCAGGAGCAGCCATGAGGGACCTGCTGGAGTCCAGGTCCTGGCAGAGCCTCATCCATCTCTCCTGGATTTGCCTGTTCTCTGTGCCGGTAAGGGACAAGCTGGGCTGCTCGTGAGGCAGAGGGCTTGACACTACCGGGCTTTAGGGATGGGCTTGGTCCTGTTTTCACTGCCTGATCCTGCCTATCTCAAGGATGCCACAGGCAGCCGTTCGTCAGCGGGGGGCAGGCAGCTGGACTGGGAAGCGGCTGGGCACCACGGTGGGGTGGGCAGAATGGCAGCTGGCTGGAGGCTCTGAGCCAGCTCTGGGCTTGCAGCGCGGCGGAGCCAAGGTGCTGGAGCAGACCTTCGAGGAGTGGCTGCGGTACCGTGACGAGTGCCTGAGCAGGATGGCGAGCGAGCCCTACCCGGCAGGTACCCGGCCGTGCCCCAGCTCAGGTGTGCGGCATTCCGAGCTGTGACAGAAGGGGCTGGCGCTGGTTCTCGTCCCTCCTCCAGAACCCGGGCATGAGCCCGGGGACTGACCAGTGCCTTCACATCTCACATGGAATGCCCAGTGCTGAGATCTCCCCTGGGGGCTGAGGATGATGTGGGACGCCAGGGTGATGCCAGATCTCCCCGGGGGGCTGAGGATGATGTGGGACACCAGGGTGATGCCAGACCCCCCCCCCGCCCCGGCGAGNCCCCCCCCCCCGGCGATGCTGGGATGGTGGGGATGGAGGTGGTGATGCCAACAGTAACTAACCGTTGGGTTTTTCCCCTCTCCCCGCCCTGGGAAGGGCTCTTCTGCAATCGGACGTTCGACATGTACGCCTGCTGGCCCGACGGCAGCCCCGGCACCGCCGTCAACGTCTCCTGCCCCTTTTACCTGCCCTGGTTTGAGAAAGGTGCTGATGAGCCTCTGTCACCCTGCAGCTGGGAACCAGAGCATGCGGGACTGGGGAGGGGGTTTGGGGGTTCTCGTCCCGCCCTTTGCCGGGGGGGAGAGGGACCCTTGAGCAGACCTGGGGGTTAGGGGACACATGGGGCGTGGAGCAGAGCTGGCTTATCCCTGCACACGACTGCGCTGGAGGAGGGTCTCTGAGACTGAGCAGCGTCCGAGCCATGATGCCAGAAGAAGAGGGGCTCGGAGGAGCGCGAGGTGAGCCTGGCACTGCTCCCCGTCCGCAGTGAGACACGGGCTGGTGAGCCGCCGCTGCGGCGCCGACGGGCAGTGGGTGACGGTGAACGGCAGCCAGCCCTGGCGGGACTACTCCCAGTGCGAGGAGGAGCTGCAGTCCACCATGCAGGAGGTAGGGGTGCCCTGGTCGCGGCGGCTGGGCAGGCATGAGCAGGGACACCCCAAACGTGCGGTGGATGCTGCTCGCCCGGGCTCAGCGGTGCGGTGCTCGCCCGCAGGAAGGTGCCCGGCGGCTGCTGGTGAGCTTCAAGGTGCTATATACCGTGGGCTACGCCCTGTCCCTCCTCGCCCTCATCTCTGCCCTGCTCGTCCTCACCCTCTGCAGGTAGGAGAGCCGGGGCGGGGACAGTCCTGCCCCTTGTCCCTCCCAGCCACGGGTGCCCTTGTCACCTGCCCTGCTCCCCTGGCACCCTGGCTGTTGGCAGGAAGCTGCGCTGCACCAGGAACTACATCCACGCCAACCTCTTTGCCTCCTTCGGGCTGCGGGCAGCCTCGGTGCTGATGAAGGATGCGCTGCTGGAGAGGCACTGGGGCATGGAGGTGCTGCAGGTGGCTGACTGGGAGGCTCTGCTGAGCCACCAGGCAAGTGCTGCTCCAGGCAACTGGGCTGGGCACCCTGGGCAGGGCTGTACAACTGGGTGCTGGTGCCCATGCAGCCTCAGACACCTGGTGGGTGAGCTCTCAGTGTGTCTGATGGATGAGATTTTAGGGTGCCTGTGCTCTGGGCAAGCTCCTGGGGTGCCCACGCCCCTGCTGGTGAGCTCTTGGGGGCGCTGTGCATGCAATGTCTGAGGTCATGGGTCACATGAGTGAGCTCTTGGGGTGCCCATGCTGCACATACACCTGATGGATGGTACATAGAGGTTTTGGGGTGCTTATGCTGCCCATGTGCACTCTAGGCAGGCTCTCAGGGTGGCTGCACTCTCAAGGGTGCTTGTACACCCAAAGGACAAACTCTTGGGGTTCTCAAGCACCTAGTGGGCAAGCCTTTGGGGTGTCTCTGCTGCCCATGCACCTGATGAATAAGCATTTGGGGGTGCTTCTGCTGCCCGCGCACCGGATGGATAAGCATTTGGGGGTGCTTCTGCTACCCATGCACCTGACGGACAAGCTCTTGGGGTGCTACTGCTGCCCATGTACACTCTAGGCAAACTCGTGGGGTGCCTGTGCACCCAGCTCTTGGGGTGTCCATACACGTGATGGACAAGCTCTTGGGGTGCCCATAGCCTCTTTAGGTGAGGCCTCGAGGTGCCCAGGCCCCACGGTGGTCTCCCCTGGCAGGCGGCGCTGGGCTGCCGGGCGGCGCAGGTGCTGATGCAGTACTGCGTCCTGGCCAACCACTACTGGTTCCTGGTGGAAGCTCTCTACCTCCACAAGCTGCTCATCGGCGCTGTTTTCTCCGAGAAGAATCACTACAGGCTTTACCTCTACCTGGGCTGGGGTAGGGCCTGCCCGGGCGAGCGGCGGGGCTGGGGGCAGCGGCCGTCGGTGATGAGCGCCGGGGCCCAAACCGGCCCTGGGAGGGTGCGGGCTGGGGGCTCTGCTGACCCTTGGCGTCCCGGTGCTGTCTGCGTAGTGCCCCCCGCCCCGGGGCTGGCTGCCGAGCTCAGGTGGGTGCTTGGTTTTACAGGCTGTGCTGTGTGACTTGCAGGGACCCCTGTGGCGTTCGTGGTGCCCTGGGTGGCCGCCAAGTACCTGAAGGAGAACGCGGAGTGAGTGGGGAGAGATGAGGGATCTCGGCTGGGTGCTCGGCCCCAGGTCGGGGGGGTGAGATGGAGCCCGTTGCGGGTCCCTGCCGCAGCCTGCCGGTGCTGGCAGGCTCTGGTCCTCACCCTGCGCTTGGCACGTGTGGTAACGCCGCCCCCGTGCCCCCGGGCAGGTGCTGGGCGCTGAACGAGAACATGGCTTACTGGTGGATCATCCGCATCCCGATCCTGCTCGCCTCCCTGGTAGGGGCACGGCCAGCCCCGCGGCTGCTGGGACAGCGGCAGTTCAGCCCCTGGCTCCTGGCCCCGGGGTGGGGGGCGGCGACCCCCGGGAATCTCCCGGTAGAGCCTGGGAGCAGGGGTTGGCCCCAAGGCATCGTCTTGCAGGTTCTGGGGGTCTGTGCAGGGGGAGGCTCTGCTGAGCTTCAGAGAATGGGGTTGGAAGTGCCCCCTGATGCTTCCTAGCTGGGGCTTTGGTGGGAGGGGTGGAAAGGCAGCTCTGTCAGCACTGTTGGCAGTACAGGGGGTGTCATCTCCCACAGCCCCCAAGGGGCCTGTCATGGGCAGGGGTGGCTGTGAGGGGTTTGAGTGCTGGGCTGTGTGTGCCCCTGCACTCCCTCCTCCTCCCAGATCAACTTGCTGATATTCATGAGGATCCTCAAGGTGATCCTGGCCAAGCTCCGTGCCAACCAGAAGGGCTATGCTGACTACAAGCTGCGGTGAGTCAGGGGGAAGGGGCAGCCAGGCCTGGGTCCTCCCTGCTCCTGGGACTGCACCAGCTCTGTGCCCACCTCACCACGAAATCACCCCTCTGAGGTGAACCAGAATGTTGTCCCTGCCTGCACCTGTGCCCCAGCCCCTCGGCACTTGCTGCTAGAGGGGTCCCCTTATCCTCTTCCAGGCTGGCCAAAGCCACCCTCACCCTGATCCCCCTCTTTGGCATCCACGAGGTCATCTTCGTCTTCGCCACCGACGAGCAGACCACAGGCATCCTGCGCTACATCAAGGTCTTCTTCACCCTCTTTCTCAACTCCTTCCAGGTGAGGTGGCAGCATGGCATGTCCCCACCCTTCCCTGGGCACACCATCGAGCAGGAACTGGGCAGGCAGTCTCTGTTCCCCTGAGCCCAGACATAGGCTGGGGTGCCAAGGAGGGGGACACAAACTGCCAGCCCTAGAGCTGAGGAGGCATGATGGCGCCTCCTGTGCTCTGAGCAGCACTGACACAGGGTCTCAGCCCCCACAGCATCCAGAAGTGGCCAGGGGTCACTGAGCTCATTCCAGCCACGAGAGAAAGGGTGCTGGGGGGGGGCTCACACCTCTGCTGCCCCTCTAGGGCTTCCTGGTGGCCGTGCTCTACTGCTTCGCCAACAAGGAGGTGGGTACCTGCTGCAGTTCCTCCTTCCTGCTGCTGGGGCTTGCGTCTGCGCTGCCCCGTGGCTTTGCCACCCCCCCCTCCCCCAACCGCCGTTGCCTGCTCGGTGTGTAGGGAGGGCACGGCCAAGGAGATGAGGCCAGTGTTCCTCCCCCCATGGCAGGTAAAGTCAGAGATGAGGAAGAAGTGGCAGCTCTGGAGGCTCGACCACTCAGCGCTCTGCTGCAGCCAGTGATGCAGCAGCCAGCTGCTGGGAGCCCGGTAGGCAGGGCTGCTACCCGTGGTGGTCAAGCTGAAGGGCAGCAGCCCATGGGAAGCTGTGCTGCAGCAGCACCCACCTGGGGCAGCTGTCCTGGGACCCAGCTGTGCCACCTTGGGAGCCCCAGAGCTGCTGGAGGGGATGTGGCCTGCTGTGGGGGTGGCAGGCACCCCCTGCTCTCACCAGACATCGCTGCACCCTCAAAGGAGCTTCCCCTCAGCTGGCCTGCAGGATATGCACCTGCTGCTATCTGCCACTACCTGAACGTCATCAGCTACCTCTGTGGCACCCACCAGACCAACAAACACTTTCTGCTGCACCCTGGGCTGTGCCAGCCCTGCTCCAGTCAAAGGCATCCTCTCCACACTCTTAAGGACCATCACATCTATACCCTGAGACTTCCTAGAGTCATTCGGGAAGGCTCCTCACCATACCAAGGTGCTGCTGCTGCACATTCTCCCCACCCTCATCCTGCTGTGCAACCACAACCCCTGGGTCACAGCAACCCCAAGAATGCTCCAGGCTTGGGGCAGAGGGGCTGGAAACTGCCCAGTGAACACCTAGGGGTGCCAGCCATCAGAAGGCTGAAGATGAGCCAGGCTGCGCCAGGGTGGCCAAGAAGGGCACCGAGCAGCCTGGCCTGGATCAGCAAAGTTCGACCAGCAGGAGCAGGGCAGGGATTCTGCCCCTGTGCTGGGCACTGGTGAGGCCACACCTTGACTCCTGGGGTCAGTTTTGGGTCCCTCACACCCAGAAGGACACTGAAGGGCTGGAGCAGGGCCAGAGAAGGGCAACAGAGCTGGGGAAGGGTCTGGAGAAGATGGTTGGGGAGGAGTAGCTGAGGGAGCTGGGGGTGTTGGGGTGGGAGAAGAGGNCCGATCTGCCCAGGCTGCCCAGGTCAGTGGCTGAATGCCCATCCCTGGAGATGTTTCCAGGAGGCAGAGCTGTGGTGCTGAGGGCCATGGCTCAGCCCCAGCCTGGGCACAGTTAAAGACTGGCTGGACTGGAGGAGCAGAGAGGGCTTTGCCAGGCAACACCGCTCTGTGCCCAACAGTCACCTTCCTCCTTGCTCTCTCCAGCTGCACAGTGCCAGAGCTCCTCCTCTCTAAGGTCCTCTTGTAGCAGATTCCCCCAAGCCCCCTCTCACAGCGAGCAGGGCACAACCGGCACAGATGGCATCTCCTCACAGCCAGGCACTGCTACATTCACCCTGCATCCTAAGGGCAGCCAACTGCTGCTCCTCTGGTGGCAGGGGACAGGCACAGGGGAGTGAAGGACTGGAGGGCATCAGCTGGCTGCAGAGCTGAGCCTGACCTGCCCCTCGGCAGCAGGGAAAGCTGTGAAAGCCCTGGCAGGGACCACAGATGGCTCCAGGAGAGTTGTGCTGGCCAGAGACTGGGTGTTTGTGGGCCCAGCTGGTGATGTTTGCTGCAGCTCCTGGCCACAGCACCCTCACCTCTGCAGCCCAGCCCAGCTGGTGGGGCCTGCTGCCAGCACTGGCTGCATGCAGCTGGCTCACAGGGCTGCTCCTGGTGCTCTCTAAGATGCCACCCCCCAGCCCCTTGCTCTTCCCTTCAGCAGCAGATCTCACTGCCCAGGCTGCTGTCTGGCCAAAAAGAGGCCACTGCAGGAGGGAGGGAGGAAGCCTCTCCTGCTCTCCATGGCATGCAGACCTGGGGGGATCTCCACCCTCAGCCCCTTTGCCTAAAGGAAAGGGAACCTCTTGCAGATGCAGCAGCTCAAGGAGGGTTGCCTTGAGCACAGAAAGCAGTTCCCCAGATTGGTGGTAGAGGTACCATCCCTGGAGCCATTCGAGGTCAGACCGGATGTGGCCCTGGGCAGCCTGCTCCAGCTGCTGCCTGCAGGGGCTTGGACAAGATACCCTTGGAGACTCCCTTCCAACCCAGTGCACTCCGTGCAGGAGGTTGCAGCATGCAGCTGCGGTGAGGGCTGAGGAGCTGCAGAGCAGTCCTGGCTGCCTCTCTGCACATGAAGCCTCTTTTCAGGTGTAAATAAAGTTTATTTTTCAGCAGATTTCTTGGCTCCTGCCTGCTCCAAGGGTGGGAAGCAGCTCCTGGGCACGCAAGGGCCTGCACTGGAGCACCCCACCCCCAGCCAAAGGGGTATTGCAGAGGCACCCAGAGCCCCCAGCCAGCGCCATATTCAGCTCCACAGAGCTCTGGCAGCAGCTGCCACACAGTGAGACCTGGCCATGCTGGAGAGGTGGGCAAAGGGGAACCTCAGGAGGTTCAGCAAGAACAAGTGTAGGGTCCTGCATCCTGTGAAGGAACAACCTCCTGCACCAGGGGGGAAGCTGGGAAGCAGCTCCATAGGGAAGGAACTGGGAGTGCTGCTGGACAGGAGCCAGCCATGCGCCCTTGTGGCCAAGAAGGCCAATGGGGTCCTGGGGGGCAAGAAAAGTGTGGTCAGCAGGGCAAGGGAGGTTCTCCTTTGCCTCTGCTCTGCCCTGATGAGGACACATCTGGATCTCTGGGTCCAGCTCCGGGCTCCCCAGTTCAGGAGAGACAGAGAACTGCTGGAGAGAGTCCGGAGGAGCTGCAAAGCTGCTGAGGGGCTTGGAGCAGCTTAGGCTGAGAGCCCTGGGGCTGAGAGCCTGCAGAAGAGCAGACCCAGAGGGGAGCTGAGGAATGCTCAGCAAGAGCTAAAGGAGCTGTAGGGGGCAAGAGGCTGGGGCCAGACTCTTGTCAGTGGTGCCCAGGGCCAGGACAAGGGGCAGTGGGCACAACGTGGCACCAAGGAGGTTCCATCTGAGCAGGAGGAGAAAGTTGTTTGTTGTGAGGGTGCTGGAGGCCTGGAGCAGGCTGCCCAGAGAGGCTGTGGAGTGTCCTTGTGTGGAGAGCTTCCAAGGCCAGTTGGGCACTGTGCTGCTGGGCAAGCTGCTGTGGGCGGGGCAGGGGCTTGGACTGGATGATGTCCAGAGATCCCTTCCCACCCCAACCTGCTGGGGTTCTACTAGAGGCTGCTCCAGGAGGACAGCAGCAAAGCACCACACTTACCACAAACAGTAGCCGAAGTCCCACAGCAGCTTTGGTGCCAGAGGCATCCAGGCCCTGACCCAGGGAGCAGGCAAGTTCTGCTGTAGAGGGGCTGGGTGCTGCTCTCAGCCTTTGCTCCTCCCATAGCTGCTCCAAGCCCTTCAACAGCTTTGCAGCCTCCCCTGGACTCCCTCCAGCAGTTCTGTGTCTCTCCTGAACTGGGGAGCCCTGCAGTCCCACTCCTGTATGCACACCTGGGGCACTGCTGCAGAGCTGCTGCCCAAGTTGCAAGAGATCAGTGCCCAGAAAGCTGTCCCTCTTCTTGGGAACTGAGCTCATCTCCCTGATCATCTGCCAGGTGCTCTCTGAAGTGCTGCTCTGTGCACGAAGGAGCTAAGCAGAGACAAGTAAGAGTCCCCAAGACCAAGGGCCCTGACTCACAGCACCTGCAGTGCTCCTCTGGCAGTTTTGGAGCTGGGTATGGAGATGGAAAGCTCTGGCTGCACACTGGCCAGCAGCTGGGCTCAGTGACTGCTTCACTCCTATCAAGCCAAGCCTCAGCTCAGCTTCACTTGTGCCAGCAAGGTGGGGTTGGAAAGGACCTCTAGAGATCATCCAGCCCAATCCCCTGCTCAAGCAGGGCACCCACAGCAGCTTGCCCAGTAGCACAGTGCCCAGCTAACCTTGGAAGGTCTCCACATAAGGACACTCCACAACCTCTCTGGGCAGCCTGCTCCAGGCCTTCAGCACCCTCACAACAAACAACTTTCTCCTTCTCCTCAGATGGAACCTCCTGGGTGCCACTTTGTGCTTGCTGGATACACCAAGAGACCAGAAAGAGGCTTTCAAGTTGCCTTTGTCAGGACTTTGTGAGAGCTGCTGTGTGCTTTAGACTGCTTATGACAGACCAGAGGTTGGTTGAAGGTTTCCAGGAGCAGAGTGACAGCAACAGCTCACAACAGACTCAGGCCTTCATTCTGAGAGGAAAACCCCAGCACACAGCTCAGCAAGGCCTAAGCTAATGTCTGAGCTGGTGCAGAGACAACTTCTGTTACAGCTGGGCTTTTCTGGAGGCAAAGGTGGCAATGCCCAGGAGAGAGGTGAGCCCTCCATCATCTCTGCTCTGCAGCCCGGGCCACAGCCCCTCCCCCCAGCTAGTGCTGCCAGGGTGTCAGCTCTAGGAGCAGCCAGGTAGGGCTGGGGAAGCTGCAGGGCAGCTGTGGCTGTGCCTGTGAGCCCAGCAGAGAAGCAGGGCAGCAGTGGCTGTGGTCCTGCTGCTCCTGAAGTGGAGCAGGGAGCTCCTGCACAGCTCCACAGCCTCAGCTCCCCCCCACAGACACCCACACGGTAGGGACAGGTTCTGGGATTTATTGGATCATCCAAGGCAGCAGATCCTGTGTTCTTGGGACAGGTTGCCTGGGGGAGCCCCAGAACCCCTGCTCTGCCCCCCCTCCAGCAGTGACCACCACCTAGAGTCCTTCACTCAAGGGATTTGCTCCTCAGGGCAGCAGGAGCCCCTCAGGCCTCCCCTTGCCAGCTCCTTGCATTACTCCAGCACTTTTGGAACCTTTCTGTCTAGGCTCCTGCAGCACCTTTTCTGTGGCCTCTCCTTTTCCTTCCCACTGCTGCATCTCACCCACCCTGTCATTCAGTCCCCACCATCACAGCCTATTGATGGAGCCCGTTACCCCCAAAGCCCTTCTTTCATCCTAGGACCCAGCAGTGCCAGCCCCAAGCCTCTCCTCCCTGCACAGGCCACCCAGCACTGCTAGGACAGGACCTCCTCTGCTCCCCAGGTGCTCCCAGGCCCCTTCGCTTGGGCCTTTAAGATGGTTATTTTTGCTTCTCTGGAAACTCTTCCCCTTTCCCCAAATATCCTGCCTTAAATCCAGGTCTGGGCCTCCCAGGGCCCAGTAGCCTTGTGCTAGTGTAGCCAGCACCAAGGGATGAGAAGATCTCTAAGGTCCATCCAGCCGCAAGCAGTCCAAGGCTGAGGGCAGTGCAGCTGCCTTGGCACTCCCCACCACTCCTCCAGCAACAAGCAGGGAAGGACACAGCCCCAGATATAATTCCCAGGACAGCCTTAAGGTGGGAAGCTTTCATGGATGCTGCTTTAGAAGGATAGGTTCCACCCCATCACAAGTGAGTTCTTCAGGGTGCAGCCTCTCCCAGCCCTGCCCCACAGCCTGCTGCACAGCCAGAGCCACATGCCCAGGCTTCTGCCACCTCAGCCTGTCAAGGATAAGGGTTAGACAGGAGCAAGAAGCAGCACCCACAGCAGGGCAGGTTCACAGTTGCCTCAGTGTCCCACAGTTGTCCCCAGGAGGCAGAGGCACAGCCCAGCAGATATCCCCTTGCAGGTGCAGATCAGCAGCAGGGAGGGGGCAGAAGCTCCAAGGACGGAGCCAGAATGATTTCTGTATTTTGGTATCTGCCATCAAGGTCCAAAAACTCAGAAGGAACACAGAGCTTCTGCCTCTACCCACAGGACCATCCCCAGACCCGAGGCCACCACTCAGACCTCAGCTTTTGTCAGTTGTCCCCTACCTCCACACAGAGCACAGCAACACACAGGAGTCACTGAGCACCACCTCAGACCAACACAGCTGCTCCCAGCACCCTCTTGGCTGCTCCCCCAGCAGGAGGTGGAGCAGTCCCTCTATGGACCTCTGAAGACAGCCTCACAAGAACACCTTGGCAGAACCATTTCCAAACACTACAGCCTGGAAGTCCAGGGCAGGCAGCAGGGAAGGAGCAAAGCTCTGTGCACAGTTCCATTGGGGGTGTAACCTCTGCTGCCACCTCCTTCATGGGGCAGATCTGCCCCTCAGCTCTTGCCATGCCTGCCCCATGCTCAGGAGACCTGAACAGCCTCAGCTCTAGTCTGTCTCATGCCAGAGGACATCTGCCTGGCAAATGCTGTCAGCACTGAGACCTTACCACTGCCAAACCAAGTCAGACTCTATCGTGAAGCATTCATCACTAAACCCAAAGTTCTCTGGGACTGCACAACAGGGCCCCCAGCAGTCCCCAGGGAAGGCACTGGACTGGGATGGGCTGGCTGGAGGGAGAGGATTTGGGGTGGCAGGCATCCCAGTTAGGAGCTGGAGCTGCATGAGCCCTGCTGTGGCTCAGTCAGCCAAGCTCGACTCACTGCCCCCCCCAGCAGGTACCTGCCTGCTTTCCTGCCCAACACATCCTCTGGGGCTGTGCCAGGATTCATGTTCTGTGCCAACCCACGTGGCACAGGAGGAGCCAGGGCAAGTGTCGCAAGCCTCGTGGAGGATGTGATGCAGAAAAGGATAATGAATGGATTGCTGTAGTCAGCTGTCAACTGCCTAACCCCAGGCAGCCCTGAACAAAGGTTGCAGGAAGCTTAAGGCACATACAAATTCCTCAGGCAGGTGTTCCATGTGCCTCTCCTCCTCATCTAACCTTGTGTACTGACAGCACTCCAACAACAGCCAGGCCCAAGGACCTGTCCCTCATCCTCCCAAGGATGTTCTCTGATGGTTGAGAGTTCCTTGCACAGGTGCAGCAGCTGCTGTGGCCCTTCCAGCAGCGCTGTGGTGTTGTCAGCTTGGCCTTGCCCTCCTCAGCTTCCGGGTGGAGCAGTCACCCGACGTCAGCAGCCTGCAGGGAACACAGCCACCCCTCAGTGGGACAGGGGCACCAGAGGCTGCCCAGGGGAAAGCAGGTCAGAAGGCACAGAACAGAGGCTGCTGCACCCTGCTGTGAAGGGTGTTGCACTCCCTCTCCATCACAGCAGCTCCCACTCACCCTCCTGCTTGGCTATGGCTCCAGCCAGCTCTGCCTGGGACCTTGGAGCCTCTGCAGGTTTTCAGTCACAGTCTGCAGAGCTTTTCCTGAGGGCAAACCAGAAGGCAAAAGCTGTCAGCAAGAGGCCAGCAAGCAGCAGAGAGCAGGCTACATTCAGCCTGTGCTCTGCTGCCTTCAGCCCACCTCTTCCCCTACCCCAGAGCAGCAGTGTACCCCCTCACTGCCTGCCTGCTGCTGTCATCAGGAGAGCAGGACAGAGGGTTTGGGAACCAATTCACAAGCGGTTGTGCTCAGGGAGCAGATACAGGCAGCTGCTCCCCACACACCTCCTTCTTACAGCCTGGGCCTGGTAGCAGAGCCCCAGAAGTGCAGGGAGAGGCAATGCACAAAATCACCAGCACCAGAGCCTGAAGCCCTCCCCAGCCAAGGTGGGGATCGTTGGCTCCTTAAACATGTCCCTACTGGCCAGCCAGGCCTCCCCAGTCTCTCATGCCAGCTCTGCCCACCTTACCCATCTCTCCCACACGCTGCTCCAGGACAGCTGACAGCTCAGGCAGGCTCAGAGCCTTCAGGGAAGGAGGCCACCCTGGCAGCACTGCAAGGACAGGAACCACACCAGGAATTAATCCGCATGCTCACAGGGATGCTGAAAAGCATCTACAGCCCAAAAGGCTCTGCTCAGGGGTTCTGAGTCCTATGGGAAGAAAGCTGGGACTGTCTGGGACAAACTGAGGGGCTTCCAGCAGTTCTGCCACTGAGGAACTGTTTTTTGTTGGTTGGGCCGTATGTGAAAAGGAACTTGCAGGACCTCCACTTGGTTCACTCTGAGAACACAAGCAGCAGGGAGCAGAGCTCTGGAAATGTCCCAGGCAGCAGAGTCACCAAAGGGACACTGAGGGACTGGAGCAGGGCCAGAGAAGGGCAACAGAGCTGGGGAAGGGTCTGGAGAAGAGGGCTGGGGAGGAGCAGCTGAGGGAGCTGGGGGTGTTGAGCCTGGAGAAGAGGAGGCTGAGGGCAGAGCTCATTGCTCTCTGCAGCTCCCTGAGAGGAGGCTGCAGCAAGGTGGGGGCTGGGCTCTGGTCCCTAGTCTCAGGTGATAGGAGAGGCAATGGCCTGAAGGTGTGCCAAGGGAGGGTTAGGGTGGAGAGGAGGAAAAACTTCTTTGATCTCGACTGGCACAGGCTGCCCAGGGAGGTGGTGGAGTCCCCATGTCCGGAGGTGTTCCAGAACTGCGTGGCCATGGCACTTGGGGACAAGGTTTGGTGGTCATGGTGGTGCTGGGTTGCTGGTTGGACTGGATGAGCTTGGAGGTCTTTTCCAACCCAACCCATCCCATCCCATCCCATCCCAGGCCAGGCACACCCAGCAGCTTGCCCCTGGCCAAGGCTGTCAGCCCTGCTCACTGTGGCACTGCACCCGAGGCACTCCCAGGTGCAGCCTGGGACAGGGACGCCACAGCCCTGTCCAGCACTTTGCACTGGGTGCTGCAGCTCTGCAGCTGTGGCACAAACATCTGCTGGACCCCAACCTTCCCCATAAGCTGCTGAGGAATTCCAACAGCTTCAGAAGCTGCTTTCAGATTCAGTTTAAGGCTTTGTCTGCTTCTCACTGCACCCTTGCAGCAGTGCCCGGCTCTGGTTCTCCTGCTGCCCTCCTACTCACCCCGTGCCCACCTGCTGGGGCCTAATGATCTCCCCCTCACCTGGAGGCTCCCTGGGCCGCCTGCTCTCACCGCTGCCCAGCTGCAGCTCAGTGCCCAGCACCCTGCTTGCAGTGGGCTCCTGAGTGAGGCGAGAGGACAACTCTGCCTGACAGCACCTGCCAAACAAGAGTGAGGCCATCAGAAGGCACAGGCATGCCACTGCACTCCTGCCAGTACCTACTAAGGTGCTGAGGGGCTGCAGCCGAGGCCCCAGCATCACCAACCACTCCTGCTCCTGCCTAGGAGAGAAGGACATGCCTCAGGCAAGGCTCAAGGCCCGATCCACTGTGCCCCATCTCTCCCTGTCCACAGAGGAGATGCGGAGGCGAAGAGGAAGAGGGGGCAGGATGAGTAGGACAAAGCCTAAGGCAGGGGCTGGTGCCACACCACCACCTGGCAGGTCTTCTGGAAGCCAATGTGCTGCAGCTTCTTCCAAGTGCCCTGCAGCTGGCAGTCCTGCTGTGTCTGCCTTCTGGCAGCCAGCATCCCTGGCTAAGCAGCAGCCTCCATGCCCTGCTGTGCTAGGATCTGTAAGCACCAGGTTTAAAGTCACTTAATGTCCCTGTTCAATCAGTGGGCAGAACAGGGCCCAGCCCAGCCAGGGCAGGAAAACAGCACCACAAAGGCATCAGAAGGTTGGAGGAGACTGAGCAGCCTGGCTGGGCTCAAGGTTCCTGCTCAGTGCAAGGGGGTGGACTAGATGAACTTCAAAGGCTCCTGTCAACTCAAACCAGGCCACAGTCCCACCAGACCAAGAGGCAGGGGAGACAGAAGCCCCGAGGCAGGGGTGTGAATGCCAGGGGAGGGGCAGAAGCCCTGTCAGGGCAGCTTTTCCTGGCAGTTGTTGGGGCTGGAAGCAAAGTGCTCTTCACTAGGCAGGGCAGGACACTGCAAGTCCTTTGAGATGGTCTGGAAGTCAGAACCCTTCCTGCACTCACCCAGACACCAAGCTGTACCCCAGGCACCAGGTGCCACATGAGCCGGCGAACACAGCTCCAAGGCTTTTGGTTGCCTCCAGCTAGAGCAGGAGCTGCCAGCAGCTCTGCACATCAGTGAGTCAGAGCTCCCACAGCTGCCTGAGGCATCACCTTTGCTCACCTGGCTGTAGCTTCCCACCAGAGGAAGCCAGCAGGATCCCAACGAGGTCCAGATGCCTGCTGAGCTCTCCCACATTACCCTAAGGTGCCAGTGTGATCCCTGGTCTCTGCATGGGCCAGAGCCCACTTCCCAGCAGCCTCGGTGCCACTCCCTGAGAATGACTTACTTGATCTGATCCAGCAGGACTCCAGCATCCCTGGTGATGGTCTGGGCCTCCCTGAGCTGGCACTGGACGGCATTCCAGGTCTCATCCCGCTCCATCAAACAGCTCTCAGCCACTGCACGCAGCTTCTGCTCCTGGCACACCTGGCCCTTCATCACCTCCACCTCTTCACACCTCTGCAGCAGAGGAGAAGGGAGGGTTAGGAGTGCAGGGCACCACAGCTCTGCCATGGCCCTGTGGTTTCTGCTGCTTTAGTGGTTTGGCAGCCAGAGGGTTACTGCAGAAGTGCACCCAGCTGCCTGGCAGAGGAAGCTGGCTAAGGCTAGCACCCTGACAGCTTCTGGCCACACCAACGTAACAACCCAGAGCTCACAGCTCCTCCTTCCTCTCCCTTTGTGAGGCTCTTAAGAGGTCAGGACACCCCAGATGAAAAGAGGCTGCTCAGGAAGGGCTGCACAAGTTCCCCACAAAGAGACACTGGTGAAGAGCTGCAGCTGCTGTCCCTCACTCTCCCAGCTCTCAGGGGCTGGGAGGCGCACAAGGACTTCATCCTCTGTGCTCCATGCTTGAGAAGAGCAGGCACAGGCTGCACTTGTGCCAGCCAAGCTACTGGGCACCAAGTGTGTCCTGACAGCTATTTCTGCTCCTTTAGTCTACCACAGTGTGCCAGCAGAGTGGGGTGGGAAGGGACCTCTGGACATTATCCAGCCGAATCCCCTGCCAAAGCAGGGGGCCCACAGCAGCTTGCCCAGGAGCACAGTGCCCAGCTGGCCTTGGAAGCTCTCCACACAAGGACACTCCACAGCCTCTCTGGGCAGCCTGCTCCAGGCCTCCAGCACCCTCACAACAAACAACTTTCTCCTCCTGCTCAGATGGAACCTCCTGGGTGCCACTTTGTGCCCAGTGCCCTGTCCCTGAGCACCACTGACAAGAGTTTGGCCCCAGCCTCTTGCCCCCCACAGCTCCTTTAGCTCTTGCTGAGCATTGCTCAGCTCCCCTCTGGGGCTGCTCTTCTGCAGGCTCACAGCCTTTGCTCCTCCCAGAGCAGCTTTTCAGCCTCTCTCCAGCAGCTCCTCCACAGGCACAACACAAAGACATCACAGCTGCTGCTAAAAAGGGTAGAAACAAGACCCTGGAAGCTGCTGGCCTGGCGGCGTCAGCTCAGTGTCTGGGCAGATCATGGAGCAGATTCTCCCAGCTGCCCTGATAAGGCACATGGAGCACAGGAGGTAACCTCAGCCAGCAGGGCTTTCCTAGGGGCACATCCTGCCTGACCTACCTGGTGGCATTCTATAGTGAAGTGACTGTGTCAGTGGACAAGGGACACCCTCTGGATGTGATCTACCTGGATTGCTGCAAGACCTCTGACAGAGTCACCCACAACATCCTGCTGCCCAAGCTGGAGAGATAAGGGTTTGCTGGGTGGACTGTTCAGTGGGTAAGGAATTGACTGGATGGTGACATCCAGAGGGTGCCAATGGCTTGAAGTCCAGCTGGAGAGCAGTGCCAAGTGGTGTCTCTCAGGGGTCTGTGCTGGGACCTCTGCTGTTTGATATTTGTATCAGTGCTACAGGCAGTGGGGTCGAGGCAGTGTGCAGATGGCACCAAGCTGAGTGCTGCTGTCCATGTGCCAGAGGGACCAGGACAAGCTGGAGAGGTGGGACCAGGTGAACTTCACGAAGTTCCCCAAGAGCAAGTGCAGGGTCCTGCACCTGAGCTGGAACTATGCTCGCTATCAATCCACGCTGGGGGAGGAGGAGAGAGAAAGCAAGCCTGAGAAGGACTTGGGGATGGAGGAGAAGGTGGACAGGAGCCAGCCATTGGCACTGGCATCACAAAAAGCCAAGGGCAGCCTGGGCTGCATCCAAAGTAGCGTGGGCAGAGATGGAGAGAGGGGATCCTGCCCTACTGCAGGGCTGGGGCCAGCTGTAGGACCNCTGGCTGGCCGGCTCCCCCGGCACTGCTCTCACCTGGTGCAGCTGGCTGGCCGGCTCCCCCGGCACTGCTCTCACCTGGTGCAGCTGGCTGGCCGGCTCCCCCGGCACTGCTCTCACCTGGTGCAGCTGGCTGGCCGGCTCCCCCGGCACTGCTCTCACCTGGTGCAGCTGGCTGGCCGGCTCCCCCGGCACTGCTCTCACCTGGTGCAGCTGGCTGGCCGGCTCCCCCGGCACTGCTCTCACCTGGTGCAGCTGGCTGGCCGGCTCCCCCGGCACTGCTCTCACCTGGTGCAGCTGGCTGGCCGGCTCCCCCGGCACTGCTCTCACCTGGTGCAGCTGGCTGGCCGGCTCCCCCGGCACTGCTCTCACCTGGTGCAGCTGGCTGGCCGGCTCCCCCGGCACTGCTCTCACCTGGTGCAGCTGGCTGGCCGGCTCCCCCGGCACTGCTCTCACCTGGTGCAGCTGGCTGGCCGGCTCCCCCGGCACTGCTCTCACCTGGTGCAGCTGGCTGGCCGGCTCCCCCGGCACTGCTCTCACCTGGTGCAGCTGGCTGGCCGGCTCCCCCGGCACTGCTCTCACCTGGTGCAGCTGGCTGGCCGGCTCCCCCGGCACTGCCCTCACCTGGTGCAGCTGGCTGGCCGGCTCCCCCGGCACTGCTCTCACCTGGTGCAGCTGGATGGCCAGCTCCTGCATCTCAGCCTCCAGGCGGTCGGCATAGGCCAGCTCCAGGGCGTCGCTGGGCGGTCGGGCACTGCTGTGCCACCGTGCGATGGCAGAAGTCATCTTCCTCTTCGGTCCAAACAGGCTGGTGGGAGAACAGCAAACTGTCAGGGATCTAACTCTATCCCACCTGTCCCTGGGCCCCGGGGAATGCCATGAGGACCTCTGCAGTCTCCTGGTTCCCTCAAGGCACCTCAGAACTCAGGAGGCTGCTGAAGCCCAGAGCCAGGGGCAGTGGTGCAGGAGATGGGCAGAAGGGAAAAGCACCCAGGGGATAAAGCGTCCGGGCCAGGCTGTGTGCAGGGAAAGAAGAGGGCAGACACTCACGTGATGCCTATTTCCTTCAGGTCACTCTCTGTGAGGGTCAGGAAGATCCGGAGGTCGACATCTTGCTCCTCAAACACCTGCAGATACTTCAGGCACCCAATCTGCTCCAGCAGTGTTGCCAGGTCCTGCAGCCCATCACAGACAACAGTCTGTGACACACAGTCCTACACTTGTCTGGGCTGGAAAGGCCCTCCAGGATCATCCAGTCCAACATCAATCCAGCACCACCGTGGCCACCAAACCCTGTTCCCAAATGCCATGGCCACCGGTTTCTTGAAGACCTCCAGGACTGGGGACTCCGCCACCTCCCTGGGCAGCCTGTGCCAGTCCCTGACCACCCTGCCAGCAAAGACATTTTTCCTTCTTTCCAACTTAGCCCTCCCCTGGCACAATTTCAGGCCAGTTCCTCTCCTCCTATCCTTTGAGACTAGGAAGGAGAGCCCAACCCCCACCTGGCTGCAGCCTCCTCTCAGGGAGCTGCAGAGAGCAATGAGCTCTGCCCCAGCCAGGACTGGGCTTCTGCAGCTGTTGCCTCTTGTAGCAAAGGCAAGGCAGGTAGACACAGCCTTGTCTGGGAGCAACCCCCCATGCCTGAAGGCTCCAGAATAAGCCTGTAAGCAGCAGCAACCCCCAAGCAGCCAGTTCCTGGCATTGCTGCTGAAGCATTTCAGCTCGGGCTGAGGTCTGGAAGCCAAGGTGACAATTTCTTTCCTGTCTGAGAGAGCCAAGAAGGCAGCTTTGAAGAACTCTCCATGCCTGCTCCAGTGCCAGTCTGCCTGCCCTCAGAGAGCAGGTGGTTGGTTACCTGTGGGCCTGTGTAGGGTGGGGGCTGGGGCAGGCTGTGCTGAGCGTTGCCCCCGGCCCTGCCCAGGCAGTGGCACCAGTGGCTGTCGCTGCTGCTGTAGCGACTCTTGCTCCTGTAGCTCTTGGCCTGCTTCCGCCCGGGGGCGCTGCTGCCATGGTCAGAGTCCTGTGGAGGGGAGAGGACAGCCACAGGAGGGAAAGGTCAGGGATGATCATGCAAGTGTCAGCATCCCTGCAGCTCCACCTGCAGACTGCCAGTGCCAAGCTCCCACCCCAGGTGTGCTCCACAGTGATGGCTGCTGCCCTTGGGTGGCAACCACCCTGTGAACGCTGCAAGCCTGGGGCAGAGGGGCTGGAAACTGCCTGGAGGGAAAGGACCTGATGGTGCTGATCAGCAGCTGACTGAAGATGAGCCAGGGTGTGCCCAGGTGTCCAAAGAGGCCACCAGCAGCCTGGCCTGGATCAGCAGTGGTGTGGGCAGGAGGAGCAGGGGAGTGATCATGCCCCTGTGCTGGGCACTGGTGAGGCCACAGTTCAAATCCTGGGGTCAGTTTTGAGCCTCTCACCCTAAGAAGGATACTGAGGAGCTGAACAGGGGCCTGAGAAGGGCAACAGAGCTGGGGAAGGGTCTGGGGAACAGGGATGGGGAGAAGCAGCTGAGGGAGCTGGGGGTGTTGAGCCTGGAGAAGAGAAGGCTGAGGGCAGAGCTCATTGCTCTCTGCAGCTCCCTGAGAGGAGGCTGCAGGCAGGTGGGGGTTGGGCTCTGCTCCCTAGGAACAAGTGACGGGACAAGAGGAAATGGCCGCAAGGGAAGGGCTAGGTTGGAGATGGGGGGGAAAAAACTCTTTGCTGCCAGAGTGGTCAGGAACTGGCACAGGCTGCCCAGGGAGGTGGTGGAGGCCCCATGCCTGGAGGTGTTCAGGAATGGTGTGGCCATGGCACTTGGAGGTAGGGCTTGGTGGCCATGGTGGTGTTGGATTGCTGGTTGGACTGGATGAGCTTGGAGGCCTTTTCCAACCCGAACAGTTCTATGACTCCATAAAAACCCAGGTTAGGAAGGGCTGGGTCAAGGCACTGCCAGGATGCCAGCTCAGTGGTATGGGATGGTATCAGGCTCCTGCAATCCCAGCTTGGGAGGCACCATGGCAGAGCAGAGAGCAGTGCTGAATCCAGCACGGATGCTGCTTTCTCTGTGGGGCCTTTCCTCAGCCAGGCTGGGACTACAGCCTGGGAGAGGAGAGTCACAGCAGGCTGTGGAAGGGGGGCAGCAGTGGCCAAGCTGAAGGCAGAGTAAGGCAAATTGAAAATCCCACCTCATTGCTTTCCAAGGAGCCTTCACTGCTGACTCCCAGGGCTTTGGTCAGGCACTCACTGCTGCTGCTGCTGCTCCTGAGAGCTCCAAAATTGTTGGTGAAGAAAACATTCTCCTCTGGAAAGGAACAGGAGAAAAAGGAAAGTTTGAGGTTTGACTTCCTTACACTCAATGCTGGCTTTACTACAAAGGAGAAAGCCAGAGCAAGGCTTCAAATGCAGCACTCCTGGTAAGACAGAAAAATCACACCTGGGCCACAGCACTCATCTTCCTCCAAGAGCAGGTAGCACCACAGAGAAGAGGAAAGATGAATGTGCTGTGGAGCTCTTGGTCAAGAGGTACAGAAGGGGGTTGCTGCTCCAAGCCTCCACTGCCATGAGTGGAGCTGAGGAAAGGCCCAGAGATGTTTTAAGGAGCTGCCTGTATGATCCTTCCCTGGAGCTCATTTTGTCCTATCTCCCTCCTCAAACAGTGTCACTTACAGTAGGTTGCCCAGGATGGACACCACACAGCCCGTGTGTGCTGTCTCTTACAGTAAAGAGCAGACAAAAACCATTTCCTTTTGTTCAGAAGGAGCCTCCTGGTTTTCAGTTTGTGCCCACTGCTTCTTGTCCTGCCATTGGACACCACTTGTTCCACCTTCCTTACAGCCTCCCCTGAGATTGTACAGACTGATGAGACCTCCACTGAGCTTTCTTCTCTGTAGGCTAAACCATCCCAGCCCTCAGCCCTTCACCAGAGATACTCCAAGCTTCAGGAGCTTTGTTGGAAAGGAAGATGCAAGCCCTGGGGCTGGTCTCTCAGTCAGGTGAGCACTGTAAGCCAGATCAGTTTCTGAGACAAGGACTCACCCCTGCTGCTGCTGCTCTCCACATCCTGCTCATTGATTGGGGAGGTAACATCCCTGTTCCTGATACCATCTGCCTCACAGATGCCATCATCCTTGAAGGTGACATAGCCCTGAGGAGGGACCTGCTCTGTGTGCAAGAGGGAGAACAAACAAGTTACCAGGGAGGCTTCAGCAGGAAAACAACCACTCAGCCTTTTTGGATCATTTTCCAATCCCTGTCTCCAACCAGCAGGCTTCATCCTACCAAGCACAGAAGCAAGTTGAGGAAGGCTCCTGCCTACAGCCTGCCTCACTCCACACAATCAGCAGAATTGAAAAGAGGCCAGAGGACACAGGCTCAGAGCTGAAACAGCAGCTGCCAGCAGCTCCTCTGCTCTTGAGAGCAAGGGGCCAGCTGTGCCCCAGACTCAGCCAAGCCCTCTGCATGGCTGTTAAGCACTGGCAGCAGCTCAGCACCGCCTCAGAGGCTGACAGTGCCCACTCAGCACAGCCACTGGAATAGCAGCTTGCACAAGGAGCAGGAACTCAGCTCTGAACACGCTCTCAAATCCAGCTGTCCATACTCTTGGTTCCTCCAATCAGCCTGAGAGATAGCCATGGCCAGTCCATAAGGATAAACAACCACTGCAGCCAGAGGCTGATGTTGGAGCTGGGATCACCCTTCTCTTGCCTACTGGTTTCACAATCTCCTTTTCAGTACTGTTTCAAGCACCAAGGACTGACAAGCCTAGGAGCAGGGAGTTCACTGTCATGATCAATGGTTCCTTGGCCCCTGTTACCACTTCCTCTGCCATCTGCTTGAGGAGGGTTCTCAAACTTTGGAGCCTACCTCAAGAGGGGAAGCTAGACTGAGTCAGAGCAAGAGTAACTGAAGTCAGAGCAGTTTGTCACAGAAGTGCTCCACTTAGCACTGCCCAGCCCTCACAAGAAGCTCAAGGGGTTTCTTTTCAAAGCAGAGGCTGGGTAGCATCACTAACTGCTGCTGTGCAAATCACACAGGAATCCCAAAGGAATCAAAATCAAATAGTTGCAAGGCACTGGAGACCTCAGAGGACTCCGTCAGGCTTCTCACTGTTCTCACCATAACGAGACTGCTTCTTTCCTCCAATTCCAGCTGCTGTTATCTCAGCCAAAGCCTGGGGCCCCTCGTGGATGCTGGGACCCTTGGTCCTACGGGTAGGTCTCTGCCTTTGGGGAGCAGAACAGGATTCATCTGAGGAGCTGAGCTCTTCGTATTTCCCTGCAGTTCAAACACAGGCTATTAGCAGTCATTCAGTTCCCTGCTGTGTTTGCTACTAGTTGCAGACATGCAATAGGAGAAAAGGAAGTGTTAGAAAGGAGGTGAAACAGCTTAATCAGGTCAGAAAGGGGATGCCAGACAATTGCAGGATCCATGTTTCCCCCATCCTAAGAAAAGCTGGAATTTCCAGGCCAGACAGCTAGCATCACCTCACACAAACAGCAACACACTCCCGAACATCAAACACCTCTCTTTGGCTTCTGATTCAACATGGAGGAGCTAAAAGCATCTCTCTGTTACCTGGGCCCCTGCAGAAGACCTTGGGCACTGGGGCTGCATGCAAGTCTATCAGCCCCACAATCTTTGTGTGGCCATACTTCATGGCCAGAGTCCGTGCTGTGGCTCCAGTGTTATCCCTCATGTCTGTCTTCACTCCCTAGGGACAAACAAACATGTCTGGAGTGTGGCAAAGGAACTGTGTACACGAGAAACCAAAGAAGGCAAAGAACTGGCTCCTTTAGAAGTTCAGGTTCACCTCTGATAGACAGTCCAAGCTCCACTAATAGATTGTTGCCTTTACAGCTATTCCCAGTTTCCCCTTCCTGAACACCCACAGCTCTGTGCACTCCCACAGGGCACAAGGTTATCTGGGAAGGGTTCTGTGCTGCTGCTTCCTCCCACAGGCAGGCTGGGCCAGTTGGGGTATTAAAACAAGGCAACATCAAGAGACGTGCATGCTCATAGGCTTTCGGAGGCAGAAGGTGTCTAGAGGATGCTTTTGGATGCCAGAAGCTGCCTGTAAACACAGATTACTGCTGGAGCTGCTCTCCAACCAGGGACTTGTTCGGTTAGATCACAGAACGGTTCGGGTTGGAAGGGACCTTAGAGATCATAGAATGGCCTGGGCTGGAAGGGACCTCCAAAGGTCATCCAGCCCAACCCCCTCCACTAGAGCAGGTTGTTCACAGCCCTGTCCACCCTCACCTTGAATATCTCCAGGCATGAGGCCTCAACCACTTCCCTGGGCAACCTGTTGAATGTTCCAGCAGCCTCCTGCTGCAGAACTTGCTCCTCACATCCAATCTCAATCTGCTTTGCTCTCATTTCAAACCATTGCCCTGGTGCTGTCCCTGCAGGCCTTTGGGAACAGTCTCTTGCTATCCTTCTTGCAGCCTCCTTCAGGTACTGGAAGGCTGCTCTGAGGTCTCCCTGGAGCCTTCTCTTCTCCACAGACCTCAGAGATTACTTACTCCAACCTCCCTGCCACAACCACAAACAGGGACACCTCTCAACTGGAGA
>VWYK01043445.1:36056-46897 GCA_013399775.1 Semnornis frantzii | reverse complement strand
TACTTCAAAGTGCTGAAATTAGTTGTTTCATTTCAAAGGCTGCAACAGTATATGTGTTGTGAAAGAAAACTGACTTCATATTTTAATTGAGACAGAGAAGAAAAAAGCTCAACATTCAGTATTAGCTGAAACCTATGATGATGGACTAATCTAAAAGCAAAGCTTGCAGAGCTACTACTCATCCTTAGAGTGAAATGTGCATTTTCTCCCAGACTACATGGTTACAATGAAAAAAGAATGACAATATAAAATGGAAACTCAAAACTCCACTGATGCGATTTTCACAAGTGCTTTTCATTCAGAAATATCTGTGACTTCACACTGGCAATCTCTAGCAATTAGCAGAGGTGTATTTTAGCTTAAATAGTGCAATTTTGCTAAGTTCAGAAAAACATACATCCAAATTTCTCTGGAAAATTGTCACTGAATAGACTTTATGATACAAACCAGTTTTTAAAAGGTAACAAGGTTAGCATATTGTAGCTGAGCAACAAAGACTAGTTCTTAAGTTAAACATGATTTTATTTAAAAAAAAAAAAAAAAAAAGCAATTTTAAAATGTCAATGTTCTGGTCTTTAAAGATAGGCAAAACCCCCTCCCTATTGCCACAAAAGTATCTGACCCACTTCAGCAAGCCTCAAAACAGCTGAAGACTGAAGGAATTCTAGCGATGGGCCATGTAATTAGCACACACTAAGTATTCAGAGCTACTTGCTGTAGTTCAGCAACACAAAAGAATTTTGGAGCACAGTGCCCTGCTTATTTGCATTTCAATGTACTTCACAACTCTTCAGTAAATGAACTATAGGGATAAGCAAAGAAAACGGATAAATAGCTACCTTGTGAAGTTAAATCAGGGACTTTGCCTGGCAAGAACTAAACCTAAAGTACTTTCTTAGCACTTGGATAAATTCTACTACTCCGTATTTTCATGTTAAATATTAAAATGACATTTTGCTACGAACATTGCCTCCCGAGTTTTGCCTCATATGGAAAGCTGATTACCTTTTGTCATCACCTCGAATTTCTAAGTAGTTGTACAGGAACTCCAGTGTGAACAGAATTACTTCTTGCTAAATGTATTTACTGTATTGCTTCAATCTTCAAATTTTACTGAAAATTTGAAGTGCCCTTCAAGAAGACATTTGATATTAACTTAGATTTCCAGTAAGACAAACACACATAGCACTATTTTGGCATTTACATTAAACTCATCCCATTGCTTTTTCATCTCAAATATTTGTTACAAAAGTTATGATTCATGCACATGAAATCATAAGCTTCAACCACAACATTCTGGTGTTTGGACACCCTACTGACGGTGCAGTTTTTTTGGCAGAGTCTTTGTTGTTTGTCGGTTGGAGTTTTTTCGGTTGCAACTGCCCACCTGTAAGCCACCAGCCCGACAATATTCTAGCTCAAAAACAAGTTGGGTAATCTGTGAGATGCAGGTAATGTCACATCCTTACCATATTCCAGGAAAATGGACTATGGGAAACTCAAAGAATTAGTATTTTAACTAGGCTTAGGAAGGTACTTATAAAGCATATTTGGGGCTAAAGATCTAACAAGTACACAACTGCATAGCTCACTGCTGGGTGACAAGCATCTGTTTTTCTCTGTGTTCTCAAGTTTCTGCTCTCACATGAAGAATTCCATTCAATTACTTTTAAATTCAGTAGTTGTAGCATATACCTTGCAAAAACAGCTTAATTAAAAATACAGAATCACAGATTGGTTTGGGTTGGAAGGGACATAAAGATCATCGAGCTCCAATCCCCCGTACCACTGCCACTAGATCATGTGGCTCAAATATGAAATAATCACTGATAAAACGACTGACATCTACAAGCATTTTTATTTATACTACTCACTCTCCACGAGGCTTCCACAAAACCTCAAGCATAATACACAGACAAACACAGAATGAATAAAACAAAAACTAACCTCATAAACAAAATAGACTTTGGCTTTTACATAGATTCCCATGCGTACTACTGCACGCACTGCAGCATTCATACCTGGGGAGAAAAAGCAAAATTACATTGTTAGAGCTTATCCGATATTTTGCCTGTACTCTACACTTTAGAAATGTTTAGAAAAAACACTAATTCATTCCTAAAGAAAGACAGTGATCAGCATCTATTAAAACAGACATTTGCTTAATGACAGTGCAATCAGCCCATGAATATGAAGGGTGAAGAACTATTTGCTTTGTAACAATAATTATGCAGATGCCAGTATATGTGTTAATCAGAGATTAAATTGCCGATTGTAAAACAGCATTGTAAAAGCAACAGCTGCCAAAACAGAAACTGAGTAAATTCCTGTGTCAAGAATTGGCATTCTATCTGAAACGCAAAATACTCAGCCAGTTAAAATTCAGCTTTTTCAAAGGAGAAACTCTATCGCAACAGTTCCTCTTCCTGAGCTTCGCAAAGTCACAGTTCTGTACACAGGATTTAAGGGGGTGCACTGGCAAAGTTCCAAACGTGGACAGGTTCCAACAGACAGAAGCAGCAGTAAATTAACACAAGATTCATCGGTTCATGGAACAGGAAGGAGGAAACTTAAAGATCATTTAGTTCCAACCCCCCCTGCCATAGACAGGGACACCTTCCACTAAACCAGGTTGCACAAGACCTCATCCAATCTGGCGTTGAACACCTCCAGGGAGGGTGCATCCAAAACCACACTGGGTAAGCTGTATCACCACTCTCACTGTAAAGAATTTCTTACTAATATCCAGTCTAAACCTGATCTACTCATGTTAAAATCCATTATGTCTCATCCTATCACTACACACCCTTGTAAAAAATCCATTCCCAGCCTACTGGAAGGCTGCTCTAACGTCTCCCTGGAGCCTTCTCTGCTCCAGGCTGAACTGCCCCAACTCTCAGTCTGTCCTCATAGACCTTCTCCACCCCTCTGATCATCTTCATGGCCTCCTCTAGATCCACTCCAGCAGTTCTACATCCCTTTAATGCTGGGGTCCTATAACTGGATGCAGTGCTCCAGGTGGGGTCTCAGCAGAGGAAAGAGGCAGAATGCCCTCCCTGGCCTGCTGCTCTCCCTGCTTTGCATACAGCCCAGCATAAGGCTACCTTCTTAGCTGCCAGCAACCATTGCCAGCTCACGTTGAGTTTTTCCATCAACTGAAGCCCCCCAAGTCCTTCGAGATTGCTCTAAAGCAACTCCTCTCCCAGCCTATGTTTGTGCTTGAAATGAAATGTTGCATGGACTCATTCAACAGAGAAGTGTCTAAATGCAACTTTGCTTCACAGGACTGTAAGTTCCTATTGGAATTGTCTGCTCACAGACATCTAACAAAATATACTAATGCAAAGCCTTCCATTTAAGTCCAAAGCTCTTAACCTCCTGAGCAACAGTTTCAGTTCCACTGACGCTCCCACAAGGATCGAATGGATTTGTGCCATAGCTCATCCCTTCTGGTATCGGATTACCTTACTCATTATTCAAGAAATTTCCAAAAGTCATAAACTAATTACTTCCATACCATGAGAGGACAGTGGCAGCTAGGCCACAATGAAATAGCTTCGGCATATCAGTTAAAAAGAGATGTCAGAAACATGGCAATCCAAAATACTGCACACTGAATCTCCTTATCTGTTGTACCGAATACCAAAAGAGCATAGTAGGTCAGTGTCTGCTGCTCAGCATAGGAGTTGAGCATTCATTTATTTGGAAACATAAAAAAATCAGTACCCACACCACCTGTGCACAGAAGTAAGGAGGGTTGGACTTAGTCTTAAAGGTCTTTTCCAACCTTAACGATTCTATGATAAACCCACAAACACATTAAGCCACAAAGATCTATTCCTACAACTTACACCATCGTCTTAAAAAACACTGGGCTACAAAAGCTTATCTGTCTGAATAAAGGATGAGACTGAGATTTTATCAAAGATTTATTACTTAAGAACATACTAGAAAGTTGCCCAATGCAAAACAAAAACTCAAGTTTGCCAAACTCAAGAGTTGTTTTGCTGTCCGTATAGATGTCTCAGCCTTAAGATTAAAATAATGAGTAACAGTGTTTTCATGTCAAGTCTGTATTAGCGAATACAAGCAAGAATTCCCTCAGCCAGAGCCAGCCTTGCAGTGGAGCTGGAAAAAGTTCTCAAATGCCAAACCAGCTAAAAGCACAGCTTTGGACAACGAACTGGATGATGCCAAAGAAAAGCAGTGAATTTCATCTGACAGGCTGTACTGAAAAGAAAGTTACCATGCTAAGCCCCAGATCAAAGATTTACCACGCAGTGCCAACTTGTCTCCAAAGTGAAACAGTTCTCATACCAAGGAAGACATCCCCACCCCTCTCGCACACAATTCCCCCTGGAAAATGGGGGCACAAACAATTAACTTTATGGAACTGAGAGTTCCCCACAGCTGTGCCATTTCCCAGAACCCAGAAAGACATAAGCACAAGCTACGCCCTTGAAGTCCACAGTTTGCTCCTATTAAAACACAGTACAATGTATAAGAGGTTGATGTATTTTTGTTGATTGGTAGGGAGCTTTTTCTGTAGTTTGGGTGAGGTTTGTGGGGTTCCTCTGGAGGGGGAAGGTTGCCATTGTTCGTGGAGAAGTTTTTTTTCTGGAGGTGAGACCAGTTTTATGTAATATCCACTTGGTTCATTTTCTGAAGGCAAGAAGTTCATCCTCATCATATGAGGACTATTCAGAATATTCTGGCTTAAGAAACTTCTGGTTTTGAGGTTCAATCTTGTCAATTCTCCCATTTGGCACCTAAGCAGAAACACTAAGGTGGTTTCAGGTGTATTTCCTATGTTCAGTTAAAACAGCTGTGGTATTTCATTCAGCAGTAGTCTCTATATTCCAAATATCTCATAAAAAAAAAAAAAAAACACCACAAAACCAAAAAGCAGCATCTGTGATCCAAACAAGCTAAAGCAGGATAATTTTGTCAGAAAATATATTTAATAAGATAGAGGTCTCCACAGAATTTGTCAAACAAAATGTTGTACTATCTGACTATTTGTGGAGCCTTGCAACAGTACTTGTGAATTACCATAACAACTAAGACATGCAATTATATGCCTATAACTGAAGATGACTTATCATGTTAAACGTGGATTTAGTCCTGAATAAAAAAAACAGCCTTATAAGTATATAGGATTAAAACAGCAGCTTCGAAAGAAAGCCATAGGTAAAAGCAGTATTTTTCTCCTAATTTAAGAAATATTTAAGATCTTTCTGAATAATCACTTGCTTTTGCATGAAAGCCTTTCACAGAGAAGTGTTTATTTTGCTTATTGCACTCAGCAAAGATTACTTAATCTGCAACTACTTCCATGGCCTTATATAATGTCTGAATTTAATTAAAGAGTTGATAATTTACTGTTCTTGATACTGTCTATTAACAGCAAGGTTACTAGCAATCTGCACAGATCTTTAAATTGTTTTAAAGGTACTCTTCTCCCAAAGTGTACTCCCCTCCTGTGCCTACATCCACATGCACCACTACAGCTGAGGAGTTTGTCTAAAATTAAGACACTGTTTTGTGTTTAAGCCAAGTTTTCCTCACTTTAGACAGCCAAGGCAGGCCTTGAAATAACTGCAACACTAACCATATAAAAGAAAAACAAAAACTACACATCTTGGACAAGCATCAAGAAATACTTAAGCACCACCAATTTTAAAGATAAACATTGGCTTTAACACATGTTTAATGACTTAAACATATGCACTAAGTGCCAGCCGAAGGATCCATACTGTATAGCAAAACCACACAAACTAGGGAAAATGTCTAAACACTACCAAATACTTTACTCAAGTATGTTGATGTATCTACCAGTAACGACCTAAGAGCCTACCATCGTCAAAGGGAAAGCTGAGAAGCAGAAAACACAAGAATTGAAGCAATTACTGAGAAAAGTTGAGTTTGGTCCATTTACATAAAAGACTTCACAGCACACAAAAGCAATTCTGGCTACCTGAAGAAAATACACCACCATTTTTCTAAACATTAACTGCATTAGAACATTCCACTGCACAAATAAATACAACCACATAACATCTAGATTATACACACATCTCCTTTAAAATTTTAAACACCAACTCTTTCCAATCACAAATTCACTAATCACAGGTGCACTTCCTCCACTAAAACAGTTACACTCATTCACTAATAATGACATTCCTTAATTTTACAAATTGTGTTTATAATATTATACACATGGACACAGAGCTGCATATAAAATACAGACATGTACACACATACATCTATTTGCCAGAAAAAGGTGTCTTTTGGGAGGGACAGAATTAAAAAATTTCTTGTCATGATCTTCAAATTACAGAAGTGTAAAGCAACCTGTAATTCAGATGCCATTGAAGCAGTGTAGGCTACTTTGCTTTGAAGGCTTTTTGGTAGGTTTTGTTGGTTTATTTATCTGTTCAGTGCCAATTTTTTTTTTCCCATTTTGTGCTACCAGGGCAAGACCAGCACATCCGTGCTACCATAATAAATAAGTCTTGTGAGGTTCCTTGGAAGCCTGCAATGCTTCAAGAAGAGAATTATGTAGATCTTTGCTTCCAGTCATCATCTGTGGTATTCAAAACCTCTGCAACCCAAGAAGCTAAAGGGCTCTTCTTAGCCATATCTGTATTTGCCAAAGGAGTTTTTTTAAAATTTGTTCAGTGGCAAGGTAAACTCCTAGGACAAGAACAGTACATCTGCACTCAGGTATCAAACATGCCTTGAAGCACTGGGAAGCAGGAAATGCTTTCGACCTAAGGATGGGCAGATCTGTACTTCAGCAGTCACAGTGTGTGATACTCCAGACCATCACAATGTAATCCATAAATCCCTTACTTATGCTGTCTTCCTTAACACTCAACCTTCAGCTTATCTCAAAAACAACACAGCACATGCAGAGACAATAATCTTGAGCCAGTATATTGGGCGATACCTCAAAGCAGTCACAAACATCATTTTCCCCAACACTACACAATCACTTTTCTGTCAGCAGCTTTCAGATGACATTGTTCTTGCTGCTGAGCCCTACCTATCACCATCCTAAAATAAGCAGTCTGGCTGGAGGTTGTACACACACAAGTGACCTACGGCAGCCAAAACTGTCTGTGGCAGCCACCAACAACCAGTGTTAAACACAACCACCATGCTTCGTGACCTGAAGCAGACCATGGTCAGAGCCCCACAAAGGCAAAACAGAAGCATGACTTACAAGTCATCTGTTAGCCCACCTTTCTGAGCTGCAATTTAGAAACAGTTCATAAACACAACCAATACTTAGAATTTGAGTATCAGTTGTCAGAATTTCTTTTCCCTCTCCAGGTATTCGTGATTAGCACGGAAAGTTCTTATGGTTTAGTTTGAAATTTAAATGCTAGAGAGCTGAAGTGATGGACTGCAAAGTTTGGGACTTTCAAACCTTAGTTGTACAAAATATAAATCTTGTTTCTGTGAAACAAACCACTAACAAATTCTTTTAACTCCATGAAACCAAATAACATACCTGTGTTTAAAATAGTCACTAAACCGTAAGTCTTAGCATGACATACACACATCTCTAGTCTTTAATATTCCACGGATAGTAAAAAGGACAAACAAAAAAGCTGTACAAGGAAATACCACAAATGTGGGGAAGTAATTTCAACCTTAACACACTCTCTAAATAAAAGGGCTTGATTTTCCTAATGCTACTTCTAAATTATTAAAAAAGTACAGTAACAGCAAAGGTATTTACTCCTATTACAAAATAATTCTATTTTGTTCTAGGCTCAGATTTACAGTCCAATGTAAATCAAGGCCCTTATTGATATGAAGATTACAGTGTTTAGTGCAGAGCTAAAGGGTGTTCTTTCTACTCAATTTCTTGTAAGTTTCAGATGCTCTGAAGATTTCTAGGGGCCAACAAATCCTGAAAAAAAAGAAAACAAAAAGCCCAGCACATGAGACTGGAACTTATTTTGCCCACTTCAGTTAGTCGTTTTGCCTCACTTAAGTTTCCTTGAATAGATATTTTCAAACCGCTCTGTTCTAAAAGCAGCATCTTTCCTTCGGCTTATACTTCACAAGTTTACTTCTTACACATTTGCCCTACAGAAGGAATATGACCTTGACAGGACATGACTCATTCTGTCCCTTGTTTAACTCCTAACCTAAGAAGCAGACTTGAGGTTGCATGGTTTACACATCTAAACCATTACCATGATAGTAGGGGTTATGAACCTCAACTGTGTGGTGTGATTCACTTGAAAGATCAAGTTCCAAGCTTTTTTTTTTATTATTCTTTGTTCCAAACTGGGACAACGCTGCCTACAAAACAACTTGGAAGGCATCCAGTTTACTTCATTTGGTTTTTGTGACAACCTCACTTTTCAGACAGCAACCTTCACACGCTGTAACTTTCTGTCCCTCCACAGAAATATGCTGCAGCTGCAATCTACCAGAAAATAAAGCCTAGATGCTACCCATGGGTTCTGTAAGCCCTTTGAATGCTTTAACTCACACAGAGGCAAGTGCAGATTAATACTTTATAAAAAGAGATGCATCTGCTGCTGCATTATATAATCTCCAGCCACGCGGACGTAAGTAGCAGGGCTCAGCCTCCTGCTGAACATGCTACTACTGCTTGATGCAATGCCTTGTCACATTTTAAAACAGCAATGTGGTGACCAGACCACTAAAACAAGTACCTTGACTGACAGTCTCTCCTAGGATCATTTAGTGGTAGAATTAGTGACACTGAGTGTAAACTGTGTGCAAAACTCGAACGAGTGTAACCCGTACTGAGGGGGAGAAAAGAAGCCCTGGAAGGAGATCAATTTGTTGTATTTGGGTTTTATGCGGAACTGCATCTCCTCTCCGATTGGCACCAAACTCTTTCCAACCCCGGTCAGCGTTTCAGGTAAACCCGGGGGCTTCCCGTTATTACTGCGGGCAGCGGAGGGAGGATGCTTCTGGCAGCCCAGATGACGTAAAGAGGCGGAATCTGCAGCGACTCGCCGCGGATCACGTACACACCGGCGGCGGGGAGGGCGCGCAGAGACGCCGGTCCTCGCCAGCTTCCAGCGCTTGGGCGCGTTGGGAAAGCGAGAGGCGGCTGCAGGCGGCGGCTGCCGGCACCCGCTGCCGCCCGGGGAAACCGGACCGAACAACCCAGCCGCGGGTGTGGGCTCGGCCCGCGCGGCCTCCAGTAAAAAGGCTGAGGAAACTCCTGCTGGAACTAGGAGCCCACACAGGAGGGAGAGCCGGGCTTTCCTCCCTGCCCCACTCCCCTCGAACCCTACCAGGCGTGCCGAGTCTTCTCTAAGTGAAAGCATTTCCCAGGCACGCTCGGCAAAGAAAGTAATTGTCATTTAAGGGAAGGAGCTAAAAGCAATCGTCACTGAACAACTCCTGGCAAAAGCAGCGGAAGACTCATTTCAAGGCATGAAGCAAGGCATACTCGAAATCTTTATTTATTTAAACTTTGTTGATTTATTTCTTCCCCGGTAGAGAAGGGGAGACTAAAGTGTAGGAAAATACGACTTCCTGACCAAGTACACCGCCTCCTTTTCTCCCCCTTCCCGCTTCATGTCCATGGGTCTTTTGTTCACCCTCTCCTGCAGCTAGGACTACCTCTGCGTTAAAGAGGCACATTCAAGGAAGTGAGACACATTTCCAACATATTCCTACGAGGATAGAGAGTAAACTACCATCTGACCGATCCACATCGTGAGTAGGAACGTGTTTCTGGTGCCAATCTGAAAAGCAGATGAGGCAAGGGCTGGCAGAGCCCCAACAGCGCAGCCAGCCTCCCATCCGCCGTGCGAGACACCACGACCTCCTTCCCCCGCTCAGCATCAGCCATCCACGCTTCCTCCTCAAAATCCCCTCCCCACCGTCTCCCGAGGGATGAAGACATTTTGGTGGTGAAAGTTACTAGAGCCTTTCTACCCTTTTCCTTGCCAAGGCAAGCTCAGAGGAACGTGATTCTGAGGAAAGGAGAAGGAAGGATGAGGGTGTGTTCGCGGCTCAGGCCGCACAAGAATTGCTTTATCTTTCTAAAGGCTCTCAGTAAGCAGACGGCTGGAGGGCCAGCACACGAAGAGGCAGCGGCCATCGCGCGTGTCCCGCTACCAGACCCCCTCTCTCTCCACCCCCTCCACGTGCCCCCACAGGCGCGGCTTCCCGCCGCCACCCCTGAGGCAACCAACCCATGCTTCCGACTGCTCGCGCCGCTGCTACACCCGGCGGCTCCCTCAGCCTCCAGCATGGACGCCCTGGCTGCCTGGGAGGCCTTCGCGCTCCGGCAGCCCTCTCATCATTCCCCGCGGGGCTCCCCACCTCGCCCCTATTCCCGGCTGCCCCCGTTCCCCACCGTATCTGCAGTTCCCCCATACACACGCCCTCAAGCTTTTGCCTCTTCTTCCCCTCCTCTTCCCCGCCGCTCCGGATGAACAGCGTGAGCAGCTACCTTGGGCATCGCCGCCGCTGGTCAGCACCCCGATGGCCTTCCCGGTGCCCGAGAGGTTCTCGAAGAACTTCGGTTGGTGATCCATGGCGGTGCGGGGCAGCACCGGGCGCGGGGCTCTGCCCTGCTACTCGAGGTGCACGCTCCGTTGAGTCTGCGGAAGAAGAACCCGTAAAGAAACGGCGTAGGCGTGTATTTACAAATCGACAGGTATACTTCTACAGAAGAAAGGAGGGGAGGGAGCCAGTGAGTGAAAAAAACCCGGGGAAGGAAAGGTGGAGGAAGAAGCACAGGTAGGGATGCGCGGAGCAGGGAGGGAGTTCTCACATCGCAGCCGGTCACGCGGCCACCCGCCTCTTCCCTCGCCGTGCCCGCGGCC
>VWYK01043445.1:0-36036 GCA_013399775.1 Semnornis frantzii | reverse complement strand
CGCGAGTTCCCGCGGTGGGGTGGGGGCGAGGGCCAAGATGGCTGCCGGCTTGGCGGGGAGGTAGGCACCCACTTTCACGGGAGCTTGCCGGAGGCTAGAGCCTTGCTGAGGCGGTCGTTAGGGTGCCGCGATGCGAGGCTGAGCTCTACGGGGTGAACGTGGGTGTGCTTTGCGCTGTTTGGGAGCAGTCCTGCGTGAGCCCAGCTACAGGCCTGGCGGGTGCCTGCAGGTGCCCCAGTGCAGCTCCCACCCGTCTCATCCGGAGGCTCGAGTGGGAAACGTGCCGGCAGCTGTGGGCTGCTCATGGCCCTGCTGGTGCCGGCAGGCTTGTCCCTGCCCTCAGAAGACTGGCATCAGTGAGCGAAGCACACAGCGCCTGCTGTGAGCGCGGAGCGCAGTCACTTCTGCGTCTTCTGGCAGGGTCTGTGTCACAGGGTCTGGTCCCCGTCTGCATGTCAGGCAAGGAAACCTAAAGGCGTAGAAAGCTCTGTTCGTTCACTTTATGTCCGGCATCCCCTCTCGGATGTGTTGCGGCTCTGGCATTCCCAAACCGTAGCAGGTATAGGAAGTTACTTTCTTTAAACTTGTGGAGTTTAGAGACAAAGGTTGAGCCTAAGTGAGCAGCAGAGGTAAGGCAGCTGGGAGAAATTCCTCTAGGTAGCCATCCCAGTCTTTCTGCCTTCCCTTTTAACTGTCCTGTTGTGCGCTGATGCTTTTTCAGGAGGCAGTAGTGGAGGAGAGGCAGTCTAAAGCTGGCTGTATCACAGTGCCACGTTAAGTGTACAGCAGAATCTAACAATGTGTTGGAATCAAGAACAACAAGACCCCAATTATGATAATTTAAGCAATGCTGCATTATCCCATATAAAGTTCTTTGTGGTACTTAGCATAAGTAAATGTCAGTAAGTAAATAGCAGAATCGGGCTAAGTTGCTTGTCCAAAATTACAAAGCAAACTCAGGGAGAACCAGGAACAGGACCAAATACTGACTAAGCATGGAGTTTTATGTCTTAATTGCTATAATAATTAGTAGGCTTATTCAACATCATCACAACTCACGTAGAAACCCAGTCACCTTTCACACAGACACACAGTCATTTGAGCAGTCCAGTGAAAGTTGCTCATAGATCTGTGTTTGAATAAATCATACTTGCAAATAGATAGGAATACTAGTATGTGGGCAGTTCATGTTTGCAAATCTACTCAGAGGCTAAAATGAGTGAGTAGACAGTGGAAAAGGCACATTGCTACATTATTTTTATACCACGGCCAATAGTGGCTCTAGAGGGAATTTACTGTATTCTTTCTGATTCTGAAGAGTTCTTAGCTGTAGATCATAATAAAGGTGAACTTTTGTTACAGAAATACATAAATTCCTATTAAATCCAACTCTGTTCAAAGGCTTCTGCTTTGAATTGGATTCATGTTAGTTTATTGGAGAGAAGCTCTGCAAAAGTGAATAAAGGTCTTTTGAGTGACTCAGTGCTTGATCCAAACCTGTAAAGTCAGTAGGAAGACCTTTGGCTAATATGAAATATGACTACTTTAAGATATTGGACCAATGATAGCTTGACATCTGAGTATCACTGCAGAAGTTTTCAGCTCTGGTTGGGTTGGTGCAGGCATTCTTTAGCATGGGCTTACCTTGTTTTATTCAGTGAAGTTACAGCATTCACACGTTGGAAGTAGACTTGTTCCTCTTGCTTCCAAATGCAGCCTTGGTTCTGAGGAGCTTCTGAAAGTGTTTTTTTCTCCAGTAGCCTTATGACACATAATGAACTTACAAGTGATGTATTTTTTCACCGTTGCCTAACTAGGAAGCTGTCTACAATTTCACTGCTTTAATCATTTATTCTAGCTACTCATTGTTATTCAGCAAAGCTCTCAGGAAAGAATTGTGTTTTGTCTGTGCCAAATCATTAAGGTAGAGGTGGGAGGAGAGGAAAGAATGTGGAACTGTTTGTTCCTGAAGACTGTCATGATACACTTAAATATCTTCCAGCAATACAATTGCCTATAATCTTAAAAGGAGTCAATTCTTGGCTTAAGAGTTGAAGACTGTTAGGGAAAAGAGGCTGATTTAACCTCGTGGGGTATAGTTGCAATGCAGCTAGGTAAACATGTGTAAATCATACTGACACTAAGAACAGGCTCTTCTGAGATCTGCAAGGTGATAGTAAAGGACTGCATATCTGAATAAAACCTCAGCAGGTAATTTGCACGCTACATGAAGCACTGTAATTGTCCTCTTATGGTGATGCTAAATAGAATCACTTTGCATAGGATAGGGAGAAGACAGGTGGGTTTTGGCTCCTTCCTGAGTAGACCTTTGTAGATGGTCTGCTGCATCTTTTTTCCATTGCCTGTTCCCTGTGCTATTTACCTCAAGCCTATCTCCCCACCTTAAAATCTTATCACTACCTAAGAAATTCTGAATGACCCTCTTAATATACTTTGGAATGCTACCCAGCTCATCTAACTGTGCCAGTGTCATTGCACATGCTTCCTTTGAACTGTGGATGTAGTATCGCCAGTGCATCCAGTGTTCCATTTGGCACAACATCTTCCACTGAAATTAAGTTAAACTAGGAAGAACAAGTTGTGCCCCAAAAAAGAGCAAGATGCTGCACGGGCAACAGAGCTGAAGAAATGGATTCCTGGCAGCTGAAACTATTTTCTACAGCTAGACCTTTCTTTCATACGTGGATTCTCTGGCATCTGCTGGTACACGAGCCCACACCATGTTTGTCTGAGGCATTTATAGGAACTGTCTTTTCTGCCCAGCTGTTGGTTTTTCACAAGTTTTATGAATCATAAAGTCAATTAACTTCTGCATATTCTGCTGCTTAATATTACTAATAAAGAGGCAGAGAACGGTGAATGAGGATTTACAGAAATGCCAGCACTTTAAAATAAAACAGGCTTAGTCATGGAGCGTGCAGATTAGCATGCAAAGAAGGAAAGAGGAAGTCATCAAGATATGATTTATGGGCAGATGGTGACAGTCATTTTGTTCCGAGAACCGCCTGCTTTCATCCGTTAATACCACGACATTCCCTGCCCTGCACGTTGCATATAAACTCTCCTACTACTTAGTCGCTTTCCCATTTGCCTGCAGCCTTCAGCTGTGTTTTCACATAGCAGTGTAAATGTTGTAGCTCAGGAGCTGCGTTCTGTTTTTTCATTTCTCTCTTGCATATTCACAGTCCTGGTTACAGTAATGTACACAAGGTGTTCTTTGTGCTTTAAATAGAGGGTGCAAATGAGAGGGAGTCTAGAACTGGTATGAAATAAGGGCTATAGGGAGATCTCCAGGAGATTTGAAGAAGGGACTTGCTATTGTGACTGGAAGAGGAAGGGAAGGAGGGGTTTGAGGACAATGGAAAGCTAATGCAGATTTGAGAAGGGAACGTGATTTGTCCAGAACAGGCAACTCTTAATATTCAAACAAGATTTTCTAATCTGCTTTTTTGGGGTTTTTTTTTTCTGTTTTCATCTCTAATTGGTCCAGATTTTGTTAGGGAGAGAGCAGCAATTAACACAGTCTCAGACAGGAATTTACTTCATGCTCTGACCAATACAGACATTATGGAAAAGGTAATGCAAGAATTCATCTGTTGCTCCCCAGCAGTCATAAAATGTGTCAAAATAATTTGCACTGTAAAGATAGGTAATATTTTGAGTCACTGTCAATATCAGCTTTTAGAAGAGAGGGAGCTCTGTCACTGGTCTATGAATGTGCCCATTTGACACAGGGCAAAAATACTCAGTAACACAGTAAGTGTAACAAACCACTTAAACTTCCCAGGTCAGTGCAAGAAGTGGGAAGTAGAAAATTTGTCAACTGTGAAGGGTGCTTTATTATTTTTTAGGAAGGGATGATAAAGTAAGCTTCACCATGTTCACTGTGAAAGAAAATCACTTACTGAACATCAGCTACCACTTCTTCTGGAATGTCAGATGGTTGTGTCTTTGAATTTGCTCTGCCTGACTTCTCAGCATTAAACTAAGGCATTAAGGAAATTCCCATTACAGTCAAATAGCAAGGCTTTGTAATGGTGCCTGGATCAGGCCATGTATAACATAATAGCACAAATATAATCATTAAGTTCAGTTAAGTGTAATTGTACTTTATTAAAAAAAAAAAAAAAAGACACTGATTGAGCAGTATCTTTTCTAGATGTTACTTCCTCCACAATGTTCTTATTTATCTCAGAGTTTAAATCATGATTGAGCACATTCATTCCTGGCAAAATATTTTTGACTGGGAATCATAGAATTCTAGAGTGGCCTAGGTTGGAAGAGCCCTTAGAAATCATCTACTCCAACCTCCCTGCTGTGGGCAGGGACACCTCTCAACTAAACTTGGCTGCTCAAGGCCTTATCCAACCACCTGGATTCACTCCAACAGCTCTGTGTCCCTGTTACAGTGGGGACAGCAGCACTGGAGGCAGTATTAGAGGTGAGATCTCAGCAGAGCAGAGTCAAGGGGCAGAATCCCCTCTCTTGCCTTGCTGGCCACACTCCTCTGCATGCAGCTCAGCACACAGCTGCCTTCTGGACAGCAGAAGGGCACTGCCAGCTCATGGTGCCCTCCATGCCACTGCCCATGTTGCTGACAAAGAACAAACCAAGAAGTGTTTTTCAGCTCTTACTAACTTTGAAGCTTCCATGTTTTTATGGAGAACGTTCTATAAGTAGTTACATGGGAAATGTGCCAGTGTGGTCTTTAGGCTTTATGGTTATTAGTTCCATGCTAGATTCACAGATCCTTTCCCGAATGGCAGGTACTAATATTTCTCATTTATGTTAAAGAGTTTTGTTGTGTGACATTGGTTTTTAGTTCCTCTTGCTTCCAGCCACTAAGTTCACTGTTGAGTGCTACCATCACACAACTATTATCCACACAGTATATATTTCCAGGTTATCTAACTTTCAAAATTTGCTTCTTGAAAAAAAACCCACATTCTGAGCCCCTAAAAGTGCATTTTTCCATGGCTTTATGTCTCTTGGAATCCACTTCTTAATTTCAAAGGGTGCTTTTTCTTGTTTTATTGGGTAGGAAGATTCATGACTGAGCTAAGCATTACACAAAAATGTTGCAGATCAAAGAGGGTTTGTGCTATTGTGAAAGATCTTTTGTGTCAGATACACTAGGTTGGAATAATTGAGCCATGCTAGTCATACATGTATCATAAATGCTCAGAGGCTTAAAAAGCTCCAGAAATAAAAAACCTGCCTAAGACACTTCATTAAAAAGAAATTGTTGTGCTAATTACATGTTTAATGACTCATAAATTGACTAAGCTGTTTCTCCTGGTTTAGGGGAGAAGACCTAAGCCTCTCTTTCTCACCTAGAACACCTTCGGAGTGAGCCGTCATTTGGCGCCACAGCATCATTTGTAAGCTTGCCATAGTACGAGCCACAAGAGGTGTATGTGATGCCTGTTTGGGAAATGGGTAGGGCCATGTGTACCTGTTCAGAGTCCTCATTAAAAGGATGTGGATTTGTCATGGTGTTCTCAGAATGTGGCACTTCTGAAGTAGTGAAAATGATCTGAAGGTATGGAGGAGAATTCTTGCTACTGATGCGATCTGAACTGTATTTAGTGCTCAGTAATGAACAACACCTGTAGAACTTTGTCTGGTGTCAGAACTTCTTTTCTTATGGATGTGTGCCCTAACTACTTGATTATTAGAAGGTATCACCCTTTGCATGGTAATTCTGGGTGAGTGAATCCTTGTAACAGCTTTGAGAAGAGTGTTGGAGTGTCTTCATCCAGAAAAATGCCCTCCTGACCAAGAGGGCACATTGCAGAGAAAGGTCTCAATGAACTTGGGCAAAACTGAGCTCAGAATCAGTTAAGGTTGAAAGGGACCACAAGGATCATTTAGTTTCAACCCCCTGCCATGGGCAGGGACACGATGATTGCTGTCCTCAGTACAGGACACAGCTATGGGAGAAAGTCCAGAGGAGGCCACAAAGATGATCCAAGGCCTGCAGCAGCTCTGCTGTGAGCACAGGCTGAGGGAGCTGGGGGTGTGCAGCCTGCAGAGGAGAAGGCTCCAGGGGGACCTCAGAGCTGCCTGCCAGTGTCTGAAGGGATCCTACAGGAAGGCTGCAAAGGGACTTTTGCTGAGAGTGTCTAAAGACAGGCCAAGGGGGAATGGTTTGAAGCTGAGGCAGAGCAGGGTTAGACTGGAGCTGAGGAAGTAGTTCTTCAGTAGGAGGGTGGTGAGACAGGAATAGGCTGCCCGGGGAGGCTGTGGCTTCTTTGTGCCCAGGGGTGCTGCAGGCCAGGTTAGGTGAGGCCTTGAGCAGCTCAGTCTAGTTGAGAGGTGTCCCTGCCCATGGTTGAGGAGGTTGAAGTAGACCTCTAAAGGCCTTTCCAACCTGAGCCTCTGTAGGATTCTGTGACCTTCTGCTCACACAGTGTCATTGAAAGGTGAGAACTGTGGAGTTTTACCTGGGGGTCTCTTCTGTCAATAGTAGATGATGCTAAGGGCTTCTTTGAAAATTTGTTCTATCACTTTTCTCAGCAGAGTTTGGTTGGAGAATACTTAGCCTTTTGTTTCTGAAAAGGCACAAATGCAAGACACATGGACTAAGTGCATCTGTGGAGTGGGGCCAAATGGCCAATTTGGCCTAAAGCTGTCACTGATTTATTCCTACAGCAGAACTGATGGAAATAATTGCAAGGGAAAGAATTCTGGAAAAAAAAATAGGAGAGACATTATCTGTCTCTCTTACCAGGAGAGAAGAATTCATGTATTTGTGTAGCTTAGGGTTGCTCAAGAAAAGAATAGAATCTTCCTCTATTTTATGACCTTGGGGTTCATTTTTGTGTGGAAGAGAATTCTTTCTGGGATTCTTTTACATTTAAGGATAGATTTCATTCTTTAGCATTGACATTACGCATCTTCTCTTTGCAGTTTTGTGTCTTGCCTGTATATGGAAACTCCTGCAAAGCTTAAAAGAATCTAGGTGGTTAGTGATGCATTGCTCAGATATACAAAGTAATACCTGGATGGACCTTTTATTGTGAGTGCCAGGACCCGAGGCCTTCAGAGGTTCTTACTCATTGGTGTGTCTTACTGTTGAATTGAATGAAGATTTGGTATTCAAAATTCCTGAGGCTCATGGGAACATGAACTTTGGGGATTGTGAGTTAGTCAAAAGGAAGTGTATTTCAGAGTGTACAAGCCATTTCTGTGTCCTCAACAAAGTATCTGGAGAGTACAGTGCCACAAAATTGTCTTTCTGCAGGACTGAGGAGATCAGAAACACAGTTTTATAGGAAGGGAGATAGCAGGGTCATGGTTAGAGCTTCTGTGTTAGCAGCCAGAAGGTTCTGAGAGAGATTACAAGTACTTAGAGAAAGCAATAAAGTTAGGTAGTAGGTTCAAATAATTTGCACTTCAAGAAGCAGTCTTTACCTTTGACTTTTTTGTTGTTCTTTTATCCTGTTATGGTGCCGTGAATAAAACATAAGAGCAAAGTTTGTTTCTTCAAGAGGCCATGCTTATTGTCACTGGCCAGTCAAGACCTCTTATTTCCTAGCATGCACTTGCTAGCTCACCATTTCTCCTCCCCACTCCAGCTTTCCTTTTCTTCCTTTCACTTATTTTTCAACCACCTGTTTTTCTTTGCTTCTCCCACTTCTTGCAACTTCCTCCCCATCTCCTTCTTCCTTTCTCTTAATGCTGAAGACAAGAAGGATTCCAGGAGTTTTCTCATTCACACTGATAGTTGTAGCGTAGTAGTTAACTGGTATAAATGTCATATTCTTGCTCCTAAACAGTCATTAAGACATTGATTTGAGATCATAATTAATAATAAAACATCTGGAATCTTTCTTTCTTTCTGGGAAATTTAAAAACCAAAAAGCCTGTAATGACTATCAGAATAATTTTAATATGCAAAAAGCCAGTCTGAGGGCCTTATGCAATGTGTTGTGTTTTCTTCCTGGGAAGAGAGCTGATAACATCATCTCATTTCTCCTGGGCCACGGAGTTTAAATAGTTAGCTGACAAGTATTTAATACTGATTTCTTGTAAAAGTGCAGTTTGCATCCTTTGCTCAGAATGACACAATGAAAAGTCTTCCACACGAACGTGAGGAAAAGCTCTTTCACTCTGAGGGTGGCAGAGCCCTGGTGCAGGGAGCTCAGAGAGGTTGTGAAGTCTCTTTCTCTGGAGTCTTTCAAAACCCACCTGGTTGTGAAGTCTCTTTCTCTGGAGTCTTTCAAAACCCACCTGGATGTGTTCCTGTGTGACCTATCCTAGGTGCTTCTGCTCTGGCAGGGGTGTTGGATTGGATGAGCTTTCAAAGTCCATTCCAACCCCTGACATTCTGTGGTTCTGTCATTCTTTATCTCACATCCTGTAGCACCAAATAATCCCAACTCAAACAAAAAACATGTTGCACATACCAGAACTTGCAGTTTAGAAACACTTGGGACAGGCAGAGATGACAACTTAAGAAACATATTTAAACTGTGGAACAGAGCTGAGGAGAAAAAAACCTCAACAGAGTTGGTTTAGTTTTGTTTACAGAGTTAATGTTGTAAACTTTAATATAGAGTGTAGTATTTAAGAGTATGGGCCAGTACTAAGAACATTGTATGTATCTGCCTGCTTACTATTTTTTCTGTACTTGCATTAGAGTTCCTTGGAGTTCCTTAGAAATCTGATAAAGAAAATACTAATTTATCTGATTGTTTATACAAGCAACCAAAGTCCTTTTATGATACGTTTGAGTAATACCATCAGGATCATTGTGTGACACTAATCAGTATATGACAACTACATGGAATGGTAATTCTTGTGGCCAAACACAGAGGGACCATGTTTAATGTTTACAGTCAGTTATCTTTTCCCTTCCTGTGTGGTATGAGATGTGTGTTGGAAAAGCATTACACTGTCCTGTGTTCATATTCCCATCACTGGGTAAGGTAGAATCACAGAATCATGGAATGGTTTGGGTTGGAGGGGACCCCCAAAGGTCATCCAGTCCAACCCCCTGCAGTCAGCAGGGACATCCTCCACTGGATCAGGTTGCTCAGAGCCTTGGCAAGTCTCACCTTGAATATCTCCAGAGATGAGGCCTCAACAGCCTCCCTGGGCAACCTGTTGCAGTGTTCCACCACCCTCATGGTGCAGGAGTTGTTCCTAACATCCAGTGTAAATCTCCTCTCATTTCAAGAGGAGGAGAACTCTTTGTCCTATCACTGCAGGCCTTTGGAGGCAGTCCCTCTGCAGCCTTCTTGTAGCCCTCTTCAGGTACTGCAAGGCCACTGTTAGCTCTGCCTGGAATCTTCTCCAGGCCAAACAGCCCCAGCTCCCTCTACTTGTCCCCCTAGCAGAGCTGCTCCAGCTCCCTGATCATCTTTTGTGGCCCTGCCCTGGACTCACCAGGTTCATGTCCTTGATGACATGATCACTTTTTATCCTAAACACAGACTCCTTTGTATCCTTTTTATTAAGCTATTCTAATACATTAGAAGAAATACCTTGACAAAAATAAAAGTGCAACAATCTATAGTTTTAAATATTAACTGTGTTTATGCTACTTTAATTGTTAGAAAAATAATTTATCTTGATAATAGTTCTTCAAAATATTTGACAGAAATGGACTTTGCTAATGTGTTGCTCTTCTCTTGAAAGAGTAGTTTTCAATTCTTTGAAGTATCTCTCTGGATTGGGCATGGATCTCTTGCCAAGTGCAGTGACCATTTGACTGAATGAAAGATGAAGAAGCATTTGTTAGCTAGCTTGTAAAAAGATAAATACATCCATTAATACAGCAAGAAAAACATGCCTATTGTTATTTGAAAGAAATTTAAGGAATCACTTTAGAAAATCTAGTCAAGATCAAAATGTTCTTTGGTGTATCAAATAGTCATTGTTTTTCAGGTGAAACAGATGTCATCAGAGGTGCTGGAGTGAGTCCAGAGGAGGCCACAAAGGTGATGGAGGGCTGGAGCAGCTCTGCTGTGAGGATAGGCTGAGGGGGCTGGGGGTGTGCAGCCTGGAGAAGAGAAGACCCTGGAGGAACCTTAGCCTTTCAATAGATGAAGGGATCCTACAGAAAGGCTGCAGAGGGACTTTTCATCAGGGTGTCCAGAGACAGGACAAGGAGAATGGTTTGAAGCTCAGGCAGAGCAAAGTTAGATTGAAGCTGAGGGAGAAATTCTTCAGTGTGAGGGTGATGAGACTTTGGAATAGGCTGTGGATGCCTCCTCACTAGGGTTGTTTGAGGCCAGGCTGGATGAGACCTTGAGCAGCTGAATCTAGTTGAGAGGTGCCCCTGCCCATGGTGGGGAGGGTGGAGTAGGTGATGTCTAAGGTGCCTTCCAACCTGAGTCGTTGTAGGATTCTGTGCTGTAAATAGTTTCTAAACAGGAACAGACTGCTATGACTTTTGATGCTGCATTAGAATTAAATGGGTTTTTTAAAAGCCTGTGGTGATGCATTGATCTTGAAATGGATGTGGGCCAAAAGATTTTGTGTCAGTAAAAATGTGTAGTGCTTGGTAATGTGGCACAATCCCCCAGAGTGCTAGAGCTGCAATCAGCATGGAAACAGCTTGGATAAGAAGCAGGTCTAGCTTTGAAGTTCTTCAGTGAGCTGGAGGAAACAGCCTACTTACCCTGGCCACAAACATCTCCATCCTTTTGAAGCAGTCTTTCACTATGGATTCATGGATAATGTTAAGTCTGGACTTCAGCTGTTATTATAAAGAAGGAACAAAACTCAGTCTGAGCTGTGACACGTGGAAGTTGAACATGACTCAGTGAAACATAACCAGATAGACATGGTCATGGCTGAGAGCATTGCCATGCTGCTGTTGTATGCCAGCTTGCTGAACGTGTTGCACCTTAAAGGCAGTGCTAGGTCTGCAAAGAGCCCAGGAGATGAACACAGCAATGCTCAAAGCACAGTGAGGGGCCTGGGGATTTTTTTAACCTGTGCCATTACTGAGGTTCTGTGCAGGAAAGGAAACTGAGAGCAGAATAACTGGGGGATAGAGTTAGGGTTTAGGGGTTTTTCTTAGGGATTAAGGGCTAGGGGTGGGAGTGGGATGTACATTTGTATGCCCAGCTTTGTTCTGCAGGTTAGCAAATCTGGTGCATGACATTGGCAACTGAGGCTTTGTCCTCTGCAGGTATTTCTTAAGGTGACCCCAACTGAATTTGCTATTCGCACAGGTTGAAGAAGTTTACTCAGCTAAAATAGGCTGAATGCAGGTCTAAATGTTTTCTGGAAATGTTCTGCATACAAGTTGCATGCAGTTCTTTGTGTCAGCTTGTCCTGAAGGAAGTCCTAAGCAGCCAGAGAAAAGCACATGAAGTTGATACTTGGAGTAGTGACTGTTTCATAGTAGAACTAGTGCACTCTTTAAGGAAGAGCAAATGAAATACTGGCTTAGCCACATTTTTAGGCATTACATCTCCTAATAAACCCAGAAATATATATCTAGGTATATATATGCATTTAAAAATCAGTGAAAGTGCAGAAAGATGCCTGCCATTACTTGCATACAGATGGTTTAGATGCCATTGTTAAGAGACAGTCTACATTTTTAATAGCAGTTTCAGAAGATGTATTATCAGTTTTATTCACCATCAGTATCTGAATATCAAACAGTGCAAATAAAACAAAGCTACTTACACAAGTCTTGAGCTGAGCATGAGCTTCATACATTCCTCTTAGAAAAGTGTTCTTATTTTGCAAAGGAGTGTCTGCCCTCTTGAAAAACTCAGCCATTTCGTGCACTAGGTGAGCAATGGCTGCATCATCATACTGGACCTGCCATGCAGAGAACAAACACAGCACATTTGCCTGCTGAAGTTTGCACTGAGCTTTCAGCTACTGCTGCATTTTTCACCACCCCGAGTTCAGGTGTAAGTTCTTAAGACAATTTTTGACACTCGGTTGTGCTCTTCTAAAGCTTTTGGTGCAAAAATTATAGTCTGTAATATGGATTGCAGTTGTGTTTATTTGAAAGCCAGGCACTGTGCCTGCCATTTCCAGTGGCAGCTTTTGCTTTCATAAGGTGGCTCTCTATTTTGCAGTGCAAATATAGCTTGAATTTTTGAACTGCAGTAGTATTTGTGGCTGTACTCCGTGTAGGAGGAATAGTCAGTAAGAGGCCAAGAGGCCACAGCAGATCTTTAGAACTGAGCTCGCAGACAGCAGAATGAGCGAGCAGTCTGCTTGCCAGCACAGCCCGCATCCGATGGGGGGCAGCTCCCTCTGTCTCCGCCAAGCTGCAAATACAGGACAGGCTCAGCATGCCCTCAGCCTCTTCAATTCCCTGGCTGCATCACCCAAGCTCCGCTGAGGAGGTGGGCTGGAAGTGGGCTGAAGGAATTGCTTCCCTGCACTCTCAGCTGAGTGCCATTTTATTTTGTGGCATTGCAGACCTGGCCTGAAAGTGAAGTGTGCACATAAAATACGTATGCAAGTGCTGAGCAGTACATAAAAAATACCCCTGCACTACTTTGATGGGGTCTGCCTGGGACTGAAACTGAAGTCAGCATTGCTGTTCTAGTAGTCTGCAGGCTCCCAGACTCATTCAACTGATTTTCCACTTGAAACACAGGGCTAACAAAAAAGCATAAAGCACCCAACAATAGGACATGCTACAAGCCTGTAATTCAGCATGTCATCACCCCCACGTGAAAGGCTGTGTGAGGAAGAGCTGTTACAGAAGATAATGTCAAGTACATCTCTTTTGCTACTTACTGCTTTTAGCATCTGTTCAGGGAAACACAAATCTCCATTGCTGACTTCCTGGCACTCCAAAGAGAAGCCTCTTTTGTTCTTAAAGAAAACACCGGCATAGAAATTTTAAGCACATGCAAACTCAAGTTTGTAATGCAAACAACTGATGGAAGGGTTCACTTCTCAGCTGGTCTTTTACCAATGAAGTGCTTGAACAACTGCATCAGCAAGGGACACTATCTCATGAGGTTACGTGAAGATGTTTCATCTGCTTTTATATTCCCAAGCCTTATCTGAAATGTGTGAAACAGCTGCCCGTTACCTGTTCTCACATGTTCCAGGGAGCTCAGTCTGTATGGTGTTGAGAAGAGGGCAGGCCACAAAAGAAGCCAAGCTGGGAAAGGAAACATGCTCCTCATATAGCTGATTTCCACACACACCTTCAGAGTGTTTGTATTACAGCTTTGTGGCTGTGGGTCCCCTTTTCTTTGAGTGGGATTATGTCATGATAAACTGAACTACGGCACTGTGGTTAGAGGTGATGCCAATTGGCAGGAATTCTGGATGACTGTGTACTCCAAAGTATGTGACTGCTGTGTAGGGGATGTGGTCCTCTTCCTGAGAAGATACACAAGTGAGATAGAGTTTTAAAAATCTAAATTAAAGGGGTTTGGTTTGTAGAGAAGAGATATCTGGCTTGGAATTTGTTTAATAATGGAAAAAAGTAATCAGGCAAGTGCAGTTCAGGGAACTGCTTGAGAGAGCCCAGCCCAGAGCCCCCAAGCTGCTGCAGGCAGTGAACATCTCCTGTGGGGCCAGGCTGAGGCAGCTGGGGCTGGGAGCTGGCAGCAGAGGAGCCTGAGGGCTGCCCTCAGTGCTGTGCTAAAGATGTGCAGGGCAGGGTGGGGAGGATGCAGCCAGGCTCTGCTCAGGTATGTCCAGTGACAGGACAAGGGGCACTGGGGGCAAGCTGCAGCAGAGGAGGTGCCACAGGAACAGAGTGAAAAGTTTTTTTCCTATGAGGGTGGCAGAGCCCTGGAGCAGGCTGCCCAGAGAGGCTGTGGAGTCTCCTTCTCTGGAGCCTTCCCAAAGCCACCTGGATGTGGTCTGTGTGACCTGCCCTGGGTGATCCTGCTCTGGCAGGGGGGTTGGACTGGGTGAGCTTTTGAGGTCCTTTCCAACTCCTAACATTCTTTGATTCTGTGAATTATTATGCATTTGAGAATTGCCCACACCTGAAGTAAGAAAAGATCAGAAATTCCCTTAGTGAGAGTAGTTTACTCATGGACTTACCAGTTGCTCAACCCCCTTTAAAAGTTCACTCCACTGCACGCTGGTGAAGCACTGGTGGCTGTTGCTGTGGTGGTTGCCAATGGATGTAGCACTAAGGCTGCCAGTTAAGAGGAAGAAGCAGCTCCAGGTGCAATACATTGTCTAGCTGTGGAACAATCAGATGACAGAAGGCTGAATAGGAGCAGGATGCTTCTGCAGTTTTGGAAAGTCACACAATGCTTATCTTCTCAGTGCTTCTATGTGGGCAAACACATGCTAGAAAACTGGCATCATTAGCTACAGTAATTCTGACTGAGCATAAATTATTACCTACTAAGTAATGAATTCTGAAGTTAATATTTTTTCCCCAGCAGTTGTTTGTGTAGTGATACCTCTAAGCTTTTTACCTCCAACTGGTAACATGATTTAAAACAATTGCTTCCAAATGCAAAGGTTCTGTTTTAGTCAGATTCTGTTTTCATAAAACTCATTTGGCATTACAGTAATAAAGGAAAAAGGAAACAAGTAAATTAATCTAGAAAATGAGCAATAAAATCAAAGAAGCCTACCTTGTGGATAATGCTCAGCTCCTGGCTGTGCACTGCTGTAGGGCTCCTGGGGTACCACTCTGTCAGCTGTCTCATTCCCTTTTAAATGCTTCTCTCCTGCTTTTACAGACCTCTGATTCCCTCCTCTCAGCAGATGATGCAGAGTGAAACTTCTTTCTTTCAGCATTCCAACACTTCAGGTGTGTTATTTCCAGGCAACAGGGAGGCTATATGTGGGTGGCTCAGAGACCACATTTCAAAGTTTTCATTTAAACAGAGCACAGATGGATGGCTGAAGTCTATAGAGCAAAAGGTTCATCATTATTTTGCTGTATTTTACAACTTTATAGTTTGCAAATATTCACATACAAGTGATAAAATAGAACCCATTCTGTTCTTCAGTACAAGCACACTTGTGCAGTTACAGTGTGCATGTAGAATTTCATCTGACATGCTCCATGCACGAGCCAGCATGTGGCCAAGAAGGCCAACAGCATCCTGGTCTGTAGCAGCAATAGTGTGACCGGCAGGACCAGGGAAGTGGTTGTCCTCCTCTCCTCAGCACTGGTGAGGCCAACACCTTGAGTATTGGGTTCAGTTTTGGGCCCCTCACCACAAGGAGGACATTAGGGGCTGGAGTGGGTCCAGAGAAGGGCAATAAAGCTGGCAGAAGGTCTAGAGAACAGGGCTGGTGCCAGAGCTGAGGGATCTGGGGTTGTTTATTCTGGAGGAAAGGAGGCTGAGCAGAAACCTCATTGTTCTCTACAAGTACCTGAAAGGAGGTTGGAGCCAGGTAGATATTGGTTCCTTCTCTCAAGTAACAAGTGAGGGAGTGAGACAAAATGGCCTCGAGTTGCCCCAGGGGAGGTTTAGATTGGATAGTAGAAGAAATTTCTTGACTGAAAGAGTTCTCAAACACTGGAATAGGCTGCCCAGGGAGGTGATTGAATCCCCAACCCTGAAGGTGTTCAGAAGGCACAGTGGGGGTGTTAAAAGGCTGAGGACATGGCTTAGCACCAGACTCAGTAGAGAATGGTTGCACATGGTGATCTTGATGCTCTTTTCCAACTGAAATGATCCTGTGTGATTTATACTTCTGTAAGTAATATTGAAGATAACAGTAAAGACATTTAACTGTAGTCATTGCATGTGAACACTTGACTTTAGAGTGCTGTAAATACTGTCCTTACTTCCAGATGAAAAATACAACCTCAGATGCATGCATGCATGTGTCATACACATGGCACTTCCTCAAGTTACAGCAATCACTAGGAAGCAATCAGTTTAATTTATCATGGACTGTAGGTTGGAGGAACTGAAGAGAATTGACTTCCAAGAGAGCGAATCCATACCAAAGTATAAAATTATTATGATGATGATGATGATGATGATGATGATGATCCAAAGGCTGCAGCACCTCTGCNAGGCTGCCCAGGGAGGTGATTGAATCCCCAACCCTGAAGGTGTTCAGAAGGCACAGTGGGGGTGTTAAAAGGCTGAGGACATGGCTTAGCACCAGACTCAGTAGAGAATGGTTGCACATGGTGATCTTGATGCTCTTTTCCAACTGAAATGATCCTGTGTGATTTATACTTCTGTAAGTAATATTGAAGATAACAGTAAAGACATTTAACTGTAGTCATTGCATGTGAACACTTGACTTTAGAGTGCTGTAAATACTGTCCTTACTTCCAGATGAAAAATACAACCTAAGATGCATGCATGCATGTGTCACACATACACATGGCACTTCCTCAAGTTACAGCAATCACTAGGAAGCAATCAGTTTAATTTATCATGGACTGTAGGTTGGAGGAACTGAAGAGAATTGACTTCCAAGAGAGCGAATCCATACCAAAGTATAAAATTATTATGATGATGATGATGATGATGATGATGATGATCCAAAGGCTGCAGCACCTCTGCTATGAGGATAAGCTGAGGGAACTGAGGTTGTTCAGCTTGGAGAAGAGAAGACTGGGGATACCTTATAGCTGCCTTCCAATGCCCGAAGGGATCCTGCAGGAAGACTGCAGAGGGACTTTTTCTGAGTGTACCTAAAGACAGGGCAGTTGTTAAGCACTGCAATACTTGCAGACAGAAAGTATTTTGGATTTTCAAAGAATTTTCTGAGTGCTGATAAAAGATATTTTGCATTAGCATACAAGCTTCATGAACTGATGGGAAGTATGATGTGATTGAGTGTGTGCCAGAGCTGGAGGCCAGGTTTGGTTTTACAAGTTCCTTCCTATTATTTTTTTAAGGTGTGTGCTAGAGTAAACATCCTTCAGAATCTCTGAACTCAGCCAGGTTGACCTGAAAGCCAGAAAGTGACAGTAAAAGAAGAGCTGCCTCTGTTTCAGGTGTGCTGGCAACCACATCCTTTCCTAGCAAAATCTTTATACAAGCTGTCAGGTTGGATCAGCATTCTCACTGGGCCTGAATCCTGTCTGAGAATGCTTAATCCTTAGCACTTTCAGTATCATTTCCTCCAGCAGCATTCAGCAGCCACTGCTTTCTGTTTCTGCACTTCATGTGTCTCTTTTAGAATACAGCTCAGTTCTTGATGTGTTGAACTCTTCGTGCAGTGGCCGAGCTCAGATCTTCCCGAGTTGACTTCTGCCAGAACTCGTTGGTGTATTTCACCTCTCTGCCCACATTGTAACACAAAGCAGTCTGATTTCTGTATTTTGGCACCCAGACCAAGGCCCTAGCAAGAGGCCTGGCTTCCTGCAAGTGCTGATGGCACTTTTTGTTTAGAAAAAGAAATGAGCAAATTGAAAGTCATGGCCAGCTCTAACCCTGCTCCTTTTCTTAAAGCTTACTTTGAAATCAGCCTTTTCCTGCAAATAAGAAGTGTGTGACTGTAAGCCCTGGTAGCAATTTATATTAATTAACTCAATCCTGTCAGAAAATAATGCCAAAATGTTTTCCCAAGTCTGTTAATAAGCTGTGCAGTTCAGATGTTCAGTCGAGTGTGGCAGGTCATCATTCCAAATTTAGAGTTAGGAGCTCTCCGTTTGCCATCCTATTCCATAGGGTTTCGAGGGACTTAACCATGGACCAGTGTTGAAAATATAGCTGACAGTTATGCCAAGATCCATCAGAAGCCTGCAGGGCCATACAGGTGTAGGAAAATGCTGGGGGAGAACAATTTTCATCAGAAAACCTCATGTTTTGTGTCAGATCACAGAATCCTCCAATGGCTTAGGTTGGACACTCTCTAAGAGTGTCTTGAAAGCTCTCTCTGCTTTTCCTACAAACCAGACACCACACCTTTCAGCACTGCAGAAGCTTTTGCATGCCCACTCTGTGTTCTGCTTTGTAATTCCAGTTAATGAACTGAGCAATGGTTTCTACACTGCAGTCCTGCCACTTTCTGATCAAGGTGACTTTTTTAAATTGACTGAATTCTGTTAGTGGATTTCCTGACAGTCAGGAGAACTTCTCTGAGGATGACTTAACAGTGAGACTTGGGGAATTTCACAGCTATCCCACACTTGATGACTCTACCTTCAGCTAGAGTCTCACACATTTACTTTCCTTTCCTTCCAGTGTTTTATTGCTGTGTGCTAAATTCAGTAGGCTGGACTGGGCTCAATGGCCTAGAAGGGATTCAGAACCACAGAGAATATCTTTCAAATAGTGGCAAGGTGTACAAGCCGCAGTACAAGTTACTCTGAAGTCCTGCTGAGCATCTCAAACTTGGTTTCAAGGCTGCATTCCAAGATGCTATCTTTCATTGATGCTTTTGTCACTTGTTGGGAGAGCTTCCAGGCTACAGTCAATCACCATTCTTCATATTCCTGCTCTGTAACTGAGTTGAAAGTGCCACAGAATTCTGCAATGGCTCAGTCCCACCATGCCCAGGGACACCTCTCAGCCAGACTCAGCTGGCCTGCAGCACCCCCAGGCAGGAGGCAGCCACAGCCTCCCTGGGCAGCCTGTGCCAGACTCTCACCACCCTCCTTCTGAAGAACTTCTTCCTCAGCTCCAGTCTAACCCTGCTCTGCCTCAGCTCCAAACCATTCCCCCTTGGCCTGTCTCTAGACCCCCTCAGCAAAAATCCCTCTGCAGCCTTCCAGTGGGATCCCTTCAGCTGCTAGAAGGCAGCTATAAAAGTAACAAAAGCTAAATTTATAAATGATGTGATGCCAGGTTAAAATGATAATGCCACCTGACAAAACTTTGCACATCTCTTTAAAGTGGAGTTATTTTATTTTACAAGTTCACAATAGAGTGAAGGGGAAAGGAACAGCACAACTTGCACAAACCTTGAAAAAATTAACCAAACCAAAAATAGAAGCAATAATTTAAATGTAAACATACAACAGAGCCGTTTGGGAATTAAGTACTGAATTGATCACCAGTGAGTTCTGAGCCCATCTGTTCCCTGTGATCCACCAGTGAGGTCTCCAGTAGGTAAAATGATTTCCATTCAGCCATTTGGTTTATCATTCACTTTCATCTGAGTTGTACACCAGAAGTCTGCAACTTTTGAAACTCTTGTTTCAAGTCTGGTGAACCTGACTGACTGGGCCTCCCTGAAGTGAAGTTTAACCACCTCTCTAATAGTTCATTAGATTTATTATCATGTCTAGAAGACAGCATCCCACTGAAGAATAGGAGGAGCTAGAGAAAATCAGTCTTCAGTGTTGTCTGTCATAGGAAAGTTACTTTGCTTTCAAATTCCCTGCAAAGTGGGAAACAAAACTAAGAACTCTTGAGAGTTCAAAAAAACCAAACCAAAACAAAACTCCCTCCCCAGGGGTCCTCTGAAAAGTAACTGGAGACCCTTCAAATGTCAGCAGAAGTAAGTACATTCCAGAGCCACATCTTCAGTGACACCTTTTTCTGGAGACTAGAAGGTGAGCTGTGCTCTCATAGTGAGCACACAGCTGATCAGTTTTAATCAGAAGGAGTTGACGGAAGCTGGATTCCTAAACATACTGGCCTAAAATTCACTCATGTATCTTTGTTAGAACATGATGCAAGTAATAGGAATGATTCTGTAGAACCCAAAGAAATGATCCTGAGAAGTGGAGATCGACACTGTGGAAGTTTAGGAGGGGTTGCTCTTGGTGAAGTCTGGTCTCATTCTGTCAAAAGATGAGCAAAGAAGCACTCAGCTATGGTCCTGGAATGCAGTATTTAACTCCAGCACACTGACCCTTGCCCCCAGTTTGATATTCTCTGCAAACCTGCTGGGAGCATATTCACTTCTGTTGCTCAGGTCATGAGAAGAGACATTGAAAGCACTGATCCCAGCACAGAACCCTCCCATTGCAGTTGCCCTGCCGGCTCTTGACTGCAACCTCTTGAGGCTGCCTAGCTAACTTACAACTCATCTTCCAGCCCTTGTATCAAAGCTGTATTTCACCTACTGGACTAAAGGAAACCTTGGAGCACTATGTCAGAAGCCTTGCTAAGGTATTAAAATCACTTGAATGAGTTACAAAAGCATGGAGAAGCAGGTTTTAGTCCAAGATTTGGGAATCTGCAAACCCAACAGTGTAATCAGAGAAATAGAGAATCTGAGGTCAAACACTTAACTCTGAATACAACCAGAGTCTGAAACTGTCACATGTTCATGGTGCTCTTTGCCATTTGAGTGCCCGAGATACAACTACAGAGGCTCAGCACAACATTCCTGATGATTCATCTTCATACTTGTCTCATCCTGCAGCTCCCAGTATTTACTCTGTACCCTTTTGTGTAACCACTGTTTTCCCTTCTCTCAATATGCTGAAGGTGGGATAGGTATTGCAGGTGAGGGTTCAGTAGTTTCAGTCAGGAAATAATCTTCTTTTCTATTTGGATCTGGTGGGTTAGAGCTTGAATCTCACCCTGCTGGGATATTCTTCTGTTTAATGAATTAAAAACATATCGATCTCCTATGTGCTTCAGTAGAGGTCCTCAGATTAACTAGGACTACAAGACTGAGTTTGCAAGCAAAAGCTTTACCATGCCTGTTCTATACTTCAGGTGGAGACACTTTCCATGGAACTTCTGCTCCTGTTTCTCTTAGGCTCTGTTCAGACACCTCAGAGTAATTAGTTGCTATTACCTCTTGATGTGTGCCTGTTGGAACAAGAAGCCAATCAGTGCTGGGGTGAAGCAACACCCTTTCCCTCCCTGTTTCTGTGCTCTTTTTCCCTTTTGAAGAAAATCATAGAATCCCAGAATGGGCTGGGTTGGAAGGGAGCTCCAGAGGTCATCTAGTCCAACCCCTCTCTGCAGTAGATTCATAGAATCTGGGTTCTATTCCTAGGTTTTGGTTGGAATCTATTCAAGGAATCTATTCATAGGTTTTGGTTGGAAGGAACCTTAAAGATCATCTAGTTCCAGCCTCCGTGCCATGGGCAGGGACACCTCTCAACTAGACTCTGCTGCTCCAAGGCCTCATCCAGCCCGGTCTTGAACACCTCCAGGGAGGGGGCATCTACAACCTTCCTGGGCAACCTGTTACAGTGTCTCACCACCCTCACTGGAAAGAATTTCTTCCTCGTCTCCAGTCTAAATCTCCCCTCCTCAAGTTTCAATCCATTCCATCTCATCCTACCACTCCAAGCCCTTGTAAAAAGTCCCTCCCCAGCTCTCCTGTCGCTCCCTTCAGGTACTGGAAGGCCACTAGAAGGTCTCCCTGCCCTACATAGCTGCAAATGCACATTTTTAATCACTAGTTGATAAGAAAGATCAAACAGATTTTAATCTAAAGTGATATTAAAACTTAGTTTTCCCTAATTTTTGTGTGCATTTTGTTTCCAGCCTGGAATAATGTAAAATTCCAGCAGAGGGACCCCTCACACCTTGTGATGCACATTGCTTGGCCCAGTCTTTTGTTGCTGGATGAGTGTTTCCTTCTCACAGCAGTGTGACCTAGGACCTAAGGTGTAAACTACTGAATTTAGGTTTGCATTTAACTTGTAGCAGAGGTTTTTGAGTTTTTTCCTCGGCTTAGGAAAAACCGAAATAGCAGAAAACAACAAAGGCTGTTTTGTCGGGGAAATAGAATTTATAGCACCCAAAAATCTCTAGGAAAAGCTGTCAGTTCTGTAAGTGAAATACAAAACCTGCTTCTACAGCTACCCGTTGGTCAGATCCATTTGTTCTGTTTCGGTTTGGTTTGGTTTAATGTTTTAATGCTTAAAATCTATAACTTATATTTTAAGTTTCAAGAGGACCCTAAGAATGAGTCTGTGATAGACTCAAGTTTTCTATGTAACAAGAAGGGAAGAAGTGTGAACTAGGATATAAACGTTAATGCATTGTGTATAGAGTTGTGTGACAATAAAGATAGCTGAGGCCATCTGCTCCATCCCACAGCCCCAGCTCAGGCTCAACTCCATATCAACTATTCACTCCTAGTACCTGTGTGATCTTGTAATTAAAAAGCTCAAGTAACAAAGTTTTCCTACAACCTCCACATATCATTTCCAATCTCAGCTATTATTTTTATATGAAAGTTTCTCCTACATTCTGAAGCAAATCTCCCTTAATTCAGTTTTAAATACAGTTTAATAACCCACCAGCCTCTTAGCTGTTGCTGAACTAGTGCCACTGTTTAGATGGTGGATGTGAAAGTATCCACACTGAGGCTGTGAAAGGAAGGCTTAGCTTTTGTCATTTTTGACAAAAGACTTAACTAGCAAAGAGTTGTATCAAGGAAAGAAAAAACTCCAGACAAACAAAAAGAAGAGAGAGCATTGAGTGCATTCTAAACCTGGCTTCTAAAGAAAGAGTTCACCTAACAATTGCACTTGTTTGGCACCCTGCTAAGTTCAATGTGAAAAAAACAAACCTCCCTTGTAAGTCAGCTCAGGAATTTAGTGCTGATAAGACAGAAATCTCAACAGAGTAATCAAAAGAACTGCTGCAGCTAATTAAAGCAGAGAAAGAAAGACAAAATGTGACTACAAATAGGTCTCCTTAGTAATAATATGCTTTAAATTGTTATGCACACTCATTCACTGTACCCTGCATCAATGGCTCCAGTCTGTCTCCATAAAGAAGTCAGGGAGCAAAGGGGTGCAGGAAGTTTCAGTGTCCCATAGTCTTTGCTGAGGGGAATGATGGTGGCATTAAAGTTTCTTTCCCTGTGCTGGGGAATTACCATATCCATGATTTCTTTTTCACTGTGGGTTCACTTTGAGTCATTCTCATGTTTTCTGACACAGGTTTGCAGCTTGTTCTTTGTTCATCTCTGCAATGTCCTATTACATCCACATTTTGGTTTGTATCTATTAGATGCTTTCTCTTTGTTTTCTTTGTGACCTTTCTTTGTGACCAGCTTTGTCCATCTCCAGATCTACTTCTTCAACTGACCATTGATGAAGTGTTTACATCCCTAAGGTCTCTTTCTTACCACCTCTGTGCCTGTAGTCCCCTGCCCTGTCTCCTGTGCTCTCAGTGCCAGTATAACATTCTTGTGCTGCTCTGCTGCTACATCATTGTGCTGCAGTGGTAAATTTTGCATGCTACACAAAGGAGTTACTTGGTGCTCTGTCAATAGAAAAGCTATGGTTGTCAAAAGTAAGTGGCATAGCCACCTGTTCACCTGGAAAAGTTGCTGTTACACCTAAACAAGCTAAAACTGAAGTAGTCATTATATATCTGGCCTCTAAGAGCCCTGTAGTGTTAAAGTGCACAAGTGTGTTCTGCCAGTGAAAACCAGTGTTTTACACAGGGGAAATTTGTTGCTAGGGCAAAAGTTTTCATTTCTAGATCCTGTTACGTTTTCTAAATGAAGTCCAGAGGAGGCCACAAAGATGATCCAAGGGCTGGAGCAGCTCTGCAGTGAGCACGGGCTGAGGGAGCTGGGGGTGTGCAGCCTGGAGCAGACTCCGGCCGGGGGACCTTAGAGCTGCTTGCCAATACCTGAAGGAGTCCTGCAGGAAGGCTGCAGAGGGACTTGCGCTGAGGATGACCAGAGACAGGACGAGGGCGAATGGTTTGAAGCTGAGGCAGAGCAGACCCTTCTGAACTGTCCCTCCTCAGCCTCCCTGTAGGCCCCCTTCGGATACTGAAATGTAGCCATAATACCTGAAGGGGACATAGAGGAACGTTAATGGAGCAGATGTCACTTGTGTGGCTGGATTCTCTAAAATGAAATGGAGGTGGTTTAGTTTGCTTGTGTTTTTTGTTTGTTTGTCCTGTTTTGTTTTTTTAAAGAAGAAAAATTATTAAAAGTCAAAGAGATGAATACTGCTTGTGTTTTCATAAAATAACGAATATATAAGCAGGGAAAAATGCTACATTTCAATTTGCTGGGTGAAGAATTCATGAAACTAGTCCTGTTCTCTTCGCGTAGAACCTCTGACCCTCAGCGGGAGGAGCGGAACCGGCACTGCCGCCGGCAGCGCTGGCTGTGAAGGGTGTAAGTGAGGCGGGCGGGCACTAGGCGGCAGCACTGCACTGCAGCGAAGGCAGCGCAGCCGCTCTGCAGCCGCCGGAATGCCTCCTGTAACGCCGCGGCGCGGATCGCGGGGACCGAACCACTCATGGACTAGGGAAATGCATGTCGGTTACGAAGCCTATAATGGATACCAATTTGCTCTAAAAGTGGGATGGGTCATGGCTGCATCCAGACGAGTGTGGGCAGCAGGGCAGGAGAGGGGATTCTGCCCCTTTGCCCTGCTGAGACCTCACCCCCAGTACTGCCTCAGTTCTGGTGTCCCCAGCATCAGAAGGACACAGAGATGCTGGAGTGAGCCCAGAGGAGGCCACAGAGATGATCCAAGGGCTGGAGCAGCTCTGCTGTGAGCACAGGCTGAGGGAGCTGGGGGTGTGCAGCCTGCAGAAGAGAAGACGCAGGGGGACCTCAGAGCTGCCTGCCAATGCCCGAAGGGATCCTGCAGGGAAAGCTGCAGAGGGACTTGTGCTGAGGGTGTCTGGAGACAGGCCAAGGGGGAATGGTTTGAGGCTGAGGCAGAGCAGGGTTAGACTGGAGCTGAGGCAGTTCTTCAGCAGGAGGGTGGTGAGACTCTCGAATAGGCTGCCCAGTAAGTTGCAGGCAGAGGTGAAGTGTTGAAGTCCAGGCTGGACGAGACCTTGAGCAGCTGAATCTAGTTGGAGGTGTCCCTGCCCATGGTGAGGAGGTTGGAGCAGATGAGCTCTGAGGTCCCTTCCAACCTGAGCCATTCTGGGATCCTGTGATTCTTCCTATAATGGGTATAAATTTACTGTTAAGTCTTCAGTTACTGGTATGGATCATGGACAATGGAGCAAATTATATATTAAGCTAGGAGCAGGTAATGCTTGCTTGTCATGGTTTCATCTTCCTTTCTCTTGCAATTGATGTTTCTAAATTTAAACATGTTCCTTCTTCAGTACAAGTAAAAAGAAAAAAATCTTGAGGGTCTGATTCACTACCTTCTGTAGTTTTTATTTCTGGCCTGACGTGGTAAAGGAAAGTCTTGTCTAAAGAAGCTTTTTTTACCCTGTGCCAGAGTTAATGACTATAACATATTGGATCTCATGCACAATTCATGAGAGCTGATTTAGCATTAATGCAGGTGCACAGAATGGCTGGAGCTGTTCACCTGCTCTCCCTGATGGAGGCAAAATGCTGCCGTGACTTCAAACAAAGAGAAACTGGAGGAATGAATCAGGGAGATAAAGTGTATAATGTATATATAAATGTGGCTCAAAATGCAATGTAAATGATTTGTACCTAGCAAGTCAAATACCTTTCTCCAGTGGCAGGCTAATCTTCTAGTCAGTGCTAAAACACAAGGCGAGATTGTCATCCTGTTGGCAGCCTTCTGAAGCAAATTAGGACTCGATCCTTCTGCCAGTGGAATCATTGGCAGGCAATCACAGGCACAATATGCTGCCTCCAATGCAATCAGAGAAATGTGCATTTAACTTAACTGGATACAACTCTTCACCTGATAATTACCTGCTGACTTGTAATCACTTGGTAACTTGCCATTTCTTTAACTAATTGTCTTATGATATGTAGACAGAAATTCTAGCAAAGCAAGATTTCTTTTCCCCATGCTTATTGAAAATAGGCTTTGGTCAGTGGGTTGCAGCAGCCTTCAAAACTGCTATCAAAATTGATTTTTGTTTAAACTGATCTTATAGAATTATTGCATTTATAGGAATGAAATTATTTCCTTCCAAAATCAGTACTGACAGGCATTTACTGTTCCTAAATACTGCAGGCATCCACGAATTGTTCAGTCACTGTTTGCCATTTAGTTTCTCATTTCAGCTTTGATCTTTTAACCTGCTGAAGGAACACATTAACAGGGAAAAGCAGCCCTAAGTATTCTGGGTGGATGTAGCTTGCCTGGACAGTGTCCCTCATGACATCCTGGTCTCTAAACTGGAAAGACATGGATTTGATGGGTGCAGCACACAGTGGATGTGGAGCTGGCTCAGTGATCACAGTCAGAGAGTGATGGCCAATGGCTCAGCGTGCAAGTGGAGACAAGTGAGGAGTTGTGTTCAGGGACTGCTGAGGCTGAACACTCATTCTGTGGAGGGGCTAAGATAATGATCAAGAAGTAACTGTCTGTTTCAGGGTTAGGTTTCACTAAATTGAACTGATTAGATCTCTCTTGATTGTAATGGGAGCTTAGCCTGCATTGGAGCATCTAAATTTAGATGCCTAAATCTGTGAGCTGTACCACTCAGGATGACTCTACTGTAATGAAAAGACACCCAAGATAGCTTTAAACTCTCCAGCTTGGCTAAGTCCAATCTAATTTCACAGCAACATAGAATTTAGCTCCAAATAATATCCTGCCATGAAGGGGGACTACAGTATAGGCTATTTTGGAGACTTGCAGTAATTTACTTTGGGTAATACAAGTCTTAGCAGTGACTTAAATGGGATGTTATTTGGTAACCAAGCTGTTTGCCAAGCTGTGCTACACAGCCTGGATGAGAAAAGCATTTATTCCTCGGGCATTAGTGCTAGTGCTACAGAATGAATTCAGCTGGGGAAATCCTGGCAGCTTTGAAGAGAGAGTGACATCCTAGAATAATGTTATAGTAATGGTAATTTCTCTTTTTTATGGTGTGATGTTGCTTGATTTGCTTGCATGGACATTGGACTTGACTAAGGTCATGCAGTGGCACGTAGGTCATTCCTGTGGCTGGTTTCTGTTAAGTAGTGATTTATAGCACAATCAAACAAAGTCATTCTTGCCTTGGATGTGTAACATCACAGTCACTGCCACAGCATTTCTTCTGCCACCATGCTTGGTTTAGGTGACCTTTCTGAATACCTTTTCTTTATAATATTCTCTGGCACTAAACAAGAGAAGGCTCTGGGGACACATTATTGCAGACATCCAGCATTAAAAGGGGCTTGGAGAAAGATGGAGAGAGACTTTTTATGAGGATCTGTAGTGATAGGATGAGAGATAATAGTTTTAAAATGAGAAAAAGGTAGATTTAGATAAGATATTAGGAAGCTCTTCACTCTCAGGGTGATGAGACACTTGAACAGGTTGCCCAGAGAGGCTGTGGCTATGCTCTCCCTGGAGGCATCCAAGGCCAGCTCGGATGGGGCTTTGAGCAACCTGGTCTAGTGGTAGACAGCCCATGGGCCACAGCCCATGGCAGGGGGGCTGAGTTCTACAAATACACTTCCATTTTCATTCCAAACCATTAGTAACAGGCAATTTTTTAGTGACACAGAACTGCAGGCAGTTTTGAAAGCTGACTAAAGATCCCTCTGTCTTGTGCTCTGCTCCTTAACAAAACTGTTCCCTCTTCAGGGTTTTTTTCCATGGAGATTCATTGGATTTATAAAAGTAACAGCATTCTTGTGAGGTGCCACAGAAATTATAAAATAGCCATTTTACAGAGATGCTCCTTCAGTGGTCCTCTCTCAGTCCTTTTGTCTCTTATATTTGCATTGAGCAATTTCAGGTAACAGTCCTACATGTGATAATTCCTGTTTTCTTTATTTCCTTGCAAATGAATTAAAAACAAACACTTCCTAATCTCCTCTGGTATATGACCTTAAAGCAAGAGCATAATTTATATTGGAGTTCTCCAGATTTCACTTTTAGCAGGTTCTTCTCTGCCCTCTTGCTGATGGCAGGGCCACAATGCACTCCCAGGCACCATAGGTGGCCACTGCTAGTGGGCAGTTATGCAAAATGCTTACAGAGTTCTGACACCAGGCAAGCATGAGAGAAGAGTGTGAACAGAGCAGGCTGCCTCTCTACTGTCACCTGAGACTGACCCTTGCAGCCTTGAGTGGCCTTCTACCTCTTGATTTTTCAGACTTTCTGGACAGATTTACTAGTGACTAAATTAAGCTTCTATTAAAAAAAGCTTATGGATCTGTCCAAAATGACCTCTGCCTTTCTGCTGTGAGTTCTGGGGTTCTTTTAGAAATGGAGCAATCCAGAATATGCTTTTCCAAGAGCTTTTGTATTATTTTTTTTTTCTGCTATCCTCAGGTAACCTGCCCATGAAATTTATGTTCACTGTCACCCTGGTACTGCTGGGGTTATACTGTGAGGCACTGAATTTCAGCTGGGGCTATACTGTGAGGCATTGAATTTTACTTTGACGTGGCTGGGAGGAATACTTTGAGGTTGTTTTTTCGTGGGTTTGGTGGTTTGTTTTGTTTTTTAAATCCCATGGTCTATCCACATTAGCTGCTTAGAAATATTTTCTAACCTCAGATGATGCCAAAAACAATTAAAATTCATTATTAGCAATCTGTATGAGGCACATCTAATACTGAGGTTCTGCCCTGTTACATCTTGGATGCAAAAATGCCAGTTCTTGTTTAATGACAACACAAACAGAATCCAAACCAGGCAGAGTGAGGGGCACAACACAGGTACAAAGAGATGAGAGAGTCACTGTGAGTAAATACATGTCTGCAAGGTGCACACAGTGCTTCATGAATGATATCACAAGAGTAATAAAATGTAGAAGAGCATACTTGATGTTTTTTTAGTAGCTGTTAAGACTTGCAGAGCCATGGAGCAGGTTAGCAGAAAAGCCAAGAGCAGATTCTTGGAGCACGAGTCCCCTCAACTTCCTTAGGCAGATATAACATAGACAGCTCTTTCTGAACCTCCCTCTGTGTTTGTTGTGCAGAAATAGGCCTTTGTTGGGATTCAGTTCATCTGATGTGTTGGGAATGTCTCTCTTAGAGTTAGAGGAATTCTGTCTTCATAGTCTACAGTGAGCAGATTTCTGCTGGTGGTAGGTGAATACTGGGGTGACTCAGATAAAGAGCAGGTCTCTGCATCCAGTCAGACACATTCCCTCCTAAGTCTTCTGTCTTTTCTCTCTGGACCATGAAGTCATTCTGAAGAAGAAGATAAAGCAAATCTGGTGCACTCCATGCTAAGTTCAGATAAACCCTTTCCTCCTCACATGCTTATGCCAGATATGCCTGTTTGGAAATTCTGCAGATGCTGGACTCAGCTGACTGCTTTGTTCACTCCTCATCGACAGTGTTCTGTATTCTACCACCCTGTTATCCCAGGAAGGGCACAGGATTTCAGAGTGGGCCATCAGACAGGTACATTATTTACAGTCTCACATTACCTCATTTGCATATAGACTACCCAATAAACCAGCACCTAGTGGAGGGGGTCCCAAAACATCAGACACATGCATAGTTTCAGTTACTGGCTTCATAGAAAAATCCCTTCAACCAGAAAAGAGTTCCAGGGATTCTGAGTTGTAATTTGTATTCCCATTATATTTAATAACTCTTTATACCATCCATCTAGGTCAGTTTAAATGAATGCCTTGTTGCTACTTAGATGATTATGGGTTGCAATTCACTTAGCGTGCCCAACGATTCATGTTTAATGTATTGAATTTGATGCAGGATCTGAGTGACCTGTGCATGGATAGCACTTCAAATGCATGTGCACTGGCACACACAGCCCTCCGTGGCATTTGCTTAAGTAATCAGCTTATCAGTGTGTTAGAGTTGGAGATACTGTGTGACTCTTGATGCTACTGTTTAATTTAATGCTACTTGCAGTAATGAGTCTCTCTAGGCTGACTGGCTGCCTCTCAGGAGCTCTGTGGCTTCGATGTCAACAATCACAGTTCAAGATGTGCTCAGTTCTTTGATTTGTTACCTGGGCATTTGGCATGAGCCACTGACTTGTGTCTGCATCTCGTTGTGGGTTTGTGTTGGGAAGCTAATTAATGAGTGCCCTTTGTTTAGAGCTGGAAGTATGAGTCTTCCTCCAATGCCTGGGGAGTCAAATGGCACTTAGAAGGAATAATGTCTTCTGTAGAAAAGATCTTTCTGTATGCTGAGACTGTAGGGATACCTGTGTGATGCCCTGAGCCTTCTGTAGGGAAGCTTTTTGTTCATGTGAGCAGACTGGAGACTGCTTTGGGGAGCTTTCTGAAAGTTGAGAAGTTCAGGTCATTGCTTTTCACAGACCTGTATTTTTGTGCTTCCAGTTCTCTTCAAGATACTGATTCCTCACGAGACAGCAGCAATGCAATTACTGAGGACAAATGCTGCTGGCCTGATGAAATCCACATTACCACCAACGGTTTTAACCTTAACCATGCTTCTTTCATCTCTATACACCACATTACCCAAGCTGGTACTTGATACCTGTGCCATCAAGCAGGTAGTACCAGGTGGGAGATCTTCTTCCTGCCAGACTGAGCAGTAGAATTGTTCTGTAATGAATGTAACAGTGCCCTGCACCCCATACCCAGGTGGTTCCCAGACAAGCATTTAGGGGCTAAAGTTAGAGTACTAAAATTAGAGTGCTGAATTGCTACCTGGCCACCTGGATTGCTATGCTGTAGTGCCTAGGACAAGTTCCTGAATTAGCTGAGATTCTATTTTACGTAAATAAAGTGAGGGCACGAGTTGTAATGGTATTGGGAAATACATGCCTTACAGATTTTGTGTGTCTCAGCTCCCATGGTCACAGAGGCAAGAACATTTCCATAGAGGATTGATTTTCGCTTTGTTTTGCAATATGACAAATCCAGGACTGAACCTGATCTTTAGAAATATCTTTGAAGCCTATTGTAGCAATTTTTCCCCCCTGCCATCTCTGATGAGAATCCTGAGTTAGTTACATTCCCCCTGTACTGCAGCTAATGGAGAGTTTATTGTCTTACATACATCTTCACTGGCAACAAGGCTTCCAGTCTGAGCTCCCTGGCAGCAGCCTGCTGATTTCAGAGATGATCTATTTCTATTGGTGGAAGAGATGCTCCTCTAATTGCCTTTTTTTGATGATGTCAATATATGTATTGCATGTAGCTGTTAAATTGCTCAGCAACTTTTAGCAATATATATCCTGTGAGATGTCACTTTCATTTCATGCTACACAGCTTCTCTTTCTTCCCTTAACTCTGCACAATAGCCTAGCTCCCCGCTCGCGCCCTGTGCTGAGGTTATGTGATCAGAACAACAGCAGAGGCAATCAAACTCACAATTAGGCTGTGATTCACATTATGTAAAAGATTCATCATGCCAATTGATGGGAAATGACATGCAGGCTCTAGGCAGTGATTGCACAAGGCTTTAATCTCCCCACACACTCAACCCTGTACCTACAGTGGCTCAGCAAAGCTTGCTTGTAATCATTTTTGGACTAATGCCTTTCCATGATTTCATTATGAAGAATATAACAATGAAGCCTTTTCCTGCTACTTCTTTTAAATGCCAGCAAGTGCTGATTACACAGTTAGCATCCTGCCTGCAGCTCACCTTTTGGGTAGCAATGGTATGAGGCTGTGGGTTTTTACCATTCAGGGGTTAGGTGCCTTACTGAAGACAGATGACAGGTTGGTTTCTTTATCCTAACACTCCCCTTCTCCTCCCTGGCACACTGGTCAGTCACTTGGAAACTTCTCAAAGGCAGGTGATCAGAGGTTTCTTTAGGAGCTCAATCCAAAAAGGAAGCCCTTTTGTAATTTCTGAGATGATGAAGTAACTCTTCTACTCGTCAGTTTTCAGGAAAAGTGTCCCCTAAGCACAGCCTGCATCTTCAAGGCCTTTTTTTTTTTTGTAGATACTGAAAAGGAGACTCTCCATGTGGGCATCTCAGAAGCAGGCAAGTGTCACTGCAGAGCTCAGCAGAGTGCCCAGCGCGTCTGTGCATGTCTCCAGGGCAAGGTGAAGAGCAGAGGCATAGCTCCACTTAATGCTTACTGGTTGGAGACTGTGCAGTGACTGGATGGGCAAGAGTTTTCCAGCCTTGATTGCTGAGCAGAAGTGGCCTTTAATGCCTGTGAATGGCAGGGAATAGAGAGATGCTAATGTGCATGACTAAATTCTCTTTCCAAAAGCTGAGTGTGACTGAGTGCCACTCATTTTTCATTTGTGAATAACTTATCTAGAGGAAAAATCCTTTGAGACATGCATATCAAAATAAAAAAATCAGAAATATGCAAATTGTTATGTCTTTGGTCAATAATTGAAAACATTCATTTCCAGAACTGTAAAAAAATTAGGCTTTAGCTATTTTGCAATTCACACTGTGCCTTATTTCATTAAGTAGGAATTGCAGATGATTAAGGATCAGCCATAAGCTGTAGTCATTGACTTCTGATAGAATATTTTGAACCTATTTGTACTCAGAGTTCTTTTAATTAACTACTTTTTCTGCAGGATCAAAGAGAACTGGAACCAAAACTCACTGAAAGCAGAAGATCAGATAGAGCTTAAACAAAAAAAATTCTATTTTGTAGCTGGAAATCTCATTTTTCTGTTCACACATGTGCTGAAACACAAAAGCTCTGTTCCTTAAGTAGAGTTACAACTCCAGGAAAGGTGTTCTGGAGGCTTCCTGAAGTCCAGCAAGGACTCCAGTGTTGTTACTCATTCTAGCACTGCTGAGATCATCTCCTCCACCCTCCCCACCATGCCCAGGGACACCTCTCAGCCAGACTCAGCTGCTCAAGGTCTCATCCAGCCTGGCTTGCAACACCCCCAGGCAGGAGGCAGCCACAGCCTCCCTGGGCAGCCTGTGCCAGACTCTCACCACCCTCCTGCTGAAGAACTTCTTCCTCAGCTTCAGTCTAACCCTGCTCTGCCTCAGCTTCAAACCATTCCCCCTTGACCTGTCTCTAGACACCCTGATGAAAGGTCCCTCTGCAGCCTTCCTGCAGGATCCCTTCAGCTATTGGCAGGCAGCTCTGAGGTCCCCCTGGAGCCTTCTCTTCTCCAGGCTGAACACCTCCAGCTCCCTCAGGCTGTCCTCAGAGCAGAGCCGCTCCAGCCCTGGATCATGGTTCAGGATCATGGCTGTTGATAAAGGTGGGATTGAACCAATGTGTGAGTTTGTGCTGGGGCTCCTGCAGCTCACACACATATTTTCTTCTGCCTGCTCTGCAATTAGGGCAGTGTCTTCCAGGACAGCTTTGGAACAGACATGAGTGGTAATTTCTAAAACTGTTGCAACGAGAGTCACTAGAGTTCATCTTCCTTGCTATTAAATATTAATTATATACATACACAGAGATATGCACACAGAGTTAATTCATCCCTTGTGTAATGCTGGATGATTAAAAGACAAAGCAGCAGTGCTGGGTTTCTGTTTCTAGTAAATCAACATCTTTGTCCTTAGAGACAGCTACTTTGTGTATTAGAATAAACATTGTTTGTAGTCTCACCTTGTTATTTCACTGGAATTGATATCCATTTGCAAGAAACAATGTACTTTCTCTTGTCATATCAATTATATATGCAGCTACAAAACTTTTGTGAATAACCCAGGCAGCTAGCTGGAGAAATGTGCCCACCTGTGGCTCAGCAAGTGCTGTTTATAACAATGCTTATTGCTCTGTGTGTGTCTGCCATGGGCACAGCTGCTTTCAAGGGAAATAATCATAGAGCAGAACTAAAGAATCCCAGAATGGCTCAGGATGGAAGGCACCTTAGAGCTCATCTACTCCTCCCTCCCCACCATGCCCAGGGACACCTCTCAGCCAGACTCAGCTGCTCAAGGCCTCCTCCAGCTTGCCCTGCAACACCCCCAGGCAGGAGGCAGCCACAGCCTCCCTGGGCAGCCTGTGCCAGACTCTCACCACCCTCCTACTGAAGAACTTCTTCCTCAGCTTCAGTCTAACCCTGCTCTGCCTCAGCTTCAAACCATTCCCCCTCGGCCTGTCTCTAGACACTCTCAGCACAAGTCCCTCTGCAGCCTTCCTGCAGGATCCCTTCAGGTATTGGCAGGCAGCTCTGAGGTCCCCCTAGAGCCTTCTTTAAGCTGAATGGTTTGGGTTGGAAGTCATCTAGTCCAGCCCCCCTGCAGTAAGCAGGGACACCCTCCAGTAGATCTTAGTTTTGCTGATATAAGTAGTTTCTTCAAAACAATTATTTTTCAAGCATTTGAGTCCATTTAATTATGTTTGTAAAAGATTTTCCTGTCATTATCCATCACTGGGTGGTTTTGAAAGGGAATATGCTGAGTGAAACATTGTGAAGAGTACTACATGTTTTATAAACAAAAGAGAGGGGCAAGAGAGTTTCTTCTTCTGGTTTAATAACAATTAAAGGAAGAAACTGATAGTAGCAGATTTGCTGTTACTGCTGTCTTCTGCATTGTACAGACATTACTGCTTTCTTACTGCCTTTGTGTTTGAAGAGCTGAGATAGAAGGATTTACATTTTCTGTCAAAAAAAGCTTTGATATTTTCATTAGGAGATGATACTGCACAGCATCAAACCTGCTTTTGGACTGGAAGCTGGCTTCTCATTACTGAGTCATTTCCCCCACCCTTTATTTTATATTTGTCTTCTAAAGTTTCAATTATTTTTAAAATTATTGGACTAAATGAGGCTCTTATAAATCCACTCCACTGACAGATAAGTAGGAGGAGGACCCACTACTGGGTCTTGACAACACTGCTCCACTTCCTTCACACCCTGCAAGGCTCTGCCAGTCTGGGCCTCCCTCAAACCCACCATTTCTGCTTGATGCATGGAGGAATCTCCTGCAATAAATATGCAGTTAAAGTGTTTCTCTTTTAGGTCTCTACTTCTTGTTAAGAGAGTTTTGTCACTTAGGACCATGGCATAAACTGAATTACTGGCCACATCCAACCAACAAGCTGAAGCTTACACTAGGTATAAATCCAGCTGTCAAGCCTACCTCACTACTAATAAGAGCCTAAAAGCGAGTTGAGCTAAGACTTTAAAACCAGTCTTGGTTCTAGCTGGACATGACCTGGAGGCAGCATTGATTGTGTTCTGCACTTGGTTGCACAAGTCAGCAAGTCAGGACAAGGCAGTGTCACATGAGGTAGGCAGCCCTGGTGAAATCCTGCTGATACCTTTGATCACAATCCCACAGCTTTCAAGGGGCAACTTAGTCCAGAGGTCTATGAAATAAAATGTATTGTAGCTTTTGCCTGCAGCAGAAAGTGAGGAGGTTCTTAGAAGCTGCAGTACTTTAGCACTTTCCTGGCCTTACTCTCCTTCATGGGTGGTGTGCTCCACCTGATGGCTGAGTAATTGGCAAGCGCATCCTGCTCAGACCTTTACGCCCTCAAGCTGAGACTGAGTTGGTTTACACTGGACATTAGGAAAAGCTTTTTCACAGAGAGAGTGGTCAGGGACTGGAATGAGCTGCCCAGGGAGGTGGAGGAGCCACCCATCCTGGATGTGTTTAAGGGTGGCTTGGATGTGGTGCTTCAGGCTGTGGTTTAAGGTGAATCTTGTAGAGCAGGGTTTCTAGGTTGGACTTGGTGATCCTGAGGGGCTTTGCCAGCCTGGGTGTTGCTGTGATGCTGCGATTTATTGCCAGGTGGAAAAGCTGGTGGTGGGGCTGCAGCACTCTTACACACCTTCCAGGAGGTATTTTTTTTCTAGTTCTTGGTGGTTTGCAAACTGGTGTGATCCTAATCAGTTCCCCCAAGGTAGGGATTTTTTCCTCCTCTTTTTCCCCCTCTCTTCACTACATAGATGCATCAACCAGCAGTAGGAGGGCTGCTTCCTCTCCTAGTAGCATGCAGGGTGATTTTACCATCTGATTCACTTTTTTTTTTCCCCTCTAAGAGACATCTGTAAAAAGAGTGGCATTCACTTAAACAGATTTTCCATCAACAGGATTTCCTGAAAAAAAAATTTAAATCCTTGATTTAATCTCATCTTTAAAAGGTACAGGAAAGAAAAAGCCTCCTCTGATGTTCCAGCGTTTAAAAACGTTATTGAAGAATGAAAATACTCTTTTAGTGAGTAAATGGAATATGCTGGGGGAAATGTATTTGCAGCAAAGACTTTTCCCCTCTGCGCACATGGCTGCTTTCCTAGTTGGTGAAGGATGAACCAATGCTTTTTGATTCTTTTTGATTTTTTATAGCTGGACCCTCATCTAACCTTGACCAAGGTCGTGGCTTGGAAGGAATTGATAAGACATACTTCATTTAGGATTAAATAGCAATGAGACTGACAGAGCCTGGAGGGGCTGGAGAGTTTATCAGCACTCTAGTGGAGGGAGAACAATGCGACTTGGATTAGTTGCTTCCTATTTGCCACTCACACCAGGGGAGCGTATCC
>VWYK01043441.1:4018-32024 GCA_013399775.1 Semnornis frantzii | reverse complement strand
GGGGCGCCCCACGGCCCCTCCGCCGAAACTTTCCCCACGGCGGAGGCAAGGGGAAGCTGTGGGGCGCCCTCTCCGCCGCCTCACCTCGCACTCGCGGCTCAGCTTCCTAAAGAACTCCTCATTCTCGAACTTGCTCCGCTGGTCGGGGACAACCCGCGGCATGGTGGTGGGGCCGCCGCCGGCTGCCCGCCCCGCGCTGTCCCAGCCCCAGAGCTCGCCTCGCCCTTTGTTAGCCCCCGCCGCCGGCGCCCCCCTCCCTCCTGTCTCTCCCTCCTCCTCCTCTTCTCGCCGCGCCGCTCAGAGCAGCAGCAGCAGCCGCCGCTCCCGCCTCCCCGCTCTCTCTCTCCCTCCCCTCCGACTTCCTCCCCGGCTCGTAAACTCGGCCCGAACAGCCGCACCATTCACAACTCCGCCGCGCATGCGCCGCGAGGACGCGCCTCTCCCTGNGGGCGCCGGCCGCGGCGGGTTTTCTGGAGGCGGCCCTGCCTCTCCTCGTGGGGCCGGTCTCTGAAGCCGGTGTACTTTATCTGCGGGGAACAGGGCGCGCAATCAGGAGGGGCCAACGTCGGCGATAAGGGGTAGCGGAGTGCACTGACTGCGCCTCGCCGGGCNGCTCAGCTTCCTAAAGAACTCCTCATTCTCGAACTTGCTCCGCTGGTCGGGGACAACCCGCGGCATGGTGGTGGGGCCGCCGCCGGCTGCCCGCCCCGCGCTGTCCCAGCCCCAGAGCTCGCCTCGCCCTTTGTTAGCCCCCGCCGCCGGCGCCCCCCTCCCTCCTGTCTCTCCCTCCTCCTCCTCTTCTCGCCGCGCCGCTCAGAGCAGCAGCAGCAGCCGCCGCTCCCGCCTCCCCGCTCTCTCTCTCCCTCCCCTCCGACTTCCTCCCCGGCTCGTAAACTCGGCCCGAACAGCCGCACCATTCACAACTCCGCCGCGCATGCGCCGCGAGGACGCGCCTCTCCCTGCCTCCCTCCCTCCCCCTCCTGTGTGGCGGGAAGCGGGAGCAGGGGGCTGAGGCGGTGGGCGCCCGACGTCCTCATCTCTGCAGCCGGGCCTGACTCACCCCGCAGGGCTTGCGGGGTGCGGGTTGGCTCCCTCTCGCTTCTCCCCCCTCGCTAACGCGGCTTGTCTCGTTGGTTTCCGGCTTCCTGCTTTGAAGGGAGCAGCCTCAGCGCTGCCCCGGTGGCGGCTGTCCCATCAGAGCGGGCACTCGGAGGCCTGTCCCGGCCAGCCCCTGCACCTGCTCCGGGCGGAGAAGGCAAAGGTGGCCGCGTGGTGTCCCCCCCGTGCCGTGGGTGATAGCGGCGAGGCAGAGTGGGACAGGGCTGGCGTCCCACCGACCTCCTTCATTAACCATCGGGAGTCGACCCGACCCGGGAGGTGGTGTGTAGGGCCGAAGGATGGTCCCACTATCGTACCCCACGGCTGCCGAAGGAACACACCGCCCAAACGGGGCTGCATCAGTTGCTGTACCTTCTCAGACCACAAGCAAGAGGCTTGCTCCTGGGGAAAGCCAAGCACCCAATGATTCCAAGCATGCCTTTGAAATCCTGGTACCCAGAGCCAAAACCCCAGCACTTCAAAAGCACTTAAAAGCATAGCGCCAAAGCTGCAGCTTGAACTCTTGATGCTTCTTAACAGGCATTTGACAGGTGCTAGTTCAATCATGGAGCTTAGCAGGACATCATCATCTGTCCCCAAACCCATTTTTTCATACGTGCCTTGATGTATTGCTTTCCTACAACAACAGGGTTGGTTTGATTGGAAGAGACCTCCAAGATACCCAGTCCAACCTGCAACCCAACACCACTAAAGCATGTCCCAAAGTCCAACACAGTTCTTGAACACCTTAGGGACAGTGAAGCCACCACCTCCCTGGGTGCCTGTTCCAATGCCTGGCTCCCCCAAATTTTTAGCAGCTCTGCAGCATTGTAAGGATAAGCTTCACATGCCAAAAAAACAGTTGGATATGAGGATAGCTACTGCCAACAGAAAAATATTAGAGCACATTAGATCTCTTGATAAAGAAAGGAGGTTTTCTAATCCCTCAGTATTACAATCTTAACTTTACACATACTCATGCAAATTGGAAGAGGGCAATGCTGAGGTTAGCCAGAAGGCATGATCTGAATCATGTATGAGCAAATTAATTAAAAAAAAAAAAAAAAAAAAAAAAGAGGGAAGTGTCTGGATCTCCTGAATAATTGTGTATAGACTTCGTAAAAAAAAATAAAACCAACGTTTTCTTGCTAAGTGTAGGAAGTATACTAAAAGCTGTGTAATGGATACTGTGAATTTAGGCAGTAATTCCGTATGTATTTAAGCTGAACCCTTCCCAGCTTGAGAACGTTACTGAAAGGCAGATCCCTATGTACATTCAGAAGTTAAAAGCACTAAAGGAACTGTTTAAAAAGCTTTCTTCAGCTGTAACCAAGTATAAAAAGAAAATAGGCTGAGATTGAAAACATTAAAATATTATCTTGATTCACTTAGATTTATATCAACCCTTAAGTGAAATTCTCCTGAATGTCAGGCACATTTAAAGGTCCCAAAATAAGACATTTAAAAAGAAGAAGGAAAAAAAAAATCCATATCACTATTCATCTCCCAACATGATCAATACCAAGAGTGTAGACCTGCAGGAGAGCTGCCAAGTTCATAAGGTAGAAATCTGCTCTCTTAACCTCCAATAATCTTTCACTTCTAGCTAGTACATCGCCCAGCTCTCATCTCCTCACACCCCTCAAACCGACTGAGCTTTCTCCCAAACAACAATCTGCAACAACAACAACAAAAAGAGACCAAGGTTAAAAGCAAGATGAGTGGTTGGAAAGCCCTAAAATAAGAAACAGGAGATACAACCACTCTGCAAGTTTGGGTTTTTGACCTTGGTGTGTATTTTTCAGGAGTTTGGAAACAACATCAGATTTGACTGCTTTCCTCCATGCAGCTCTTTGTCTAACCTTTGTCATCTTGGAGTCATCTTGTTTTGTTTTAAATATCTTGGAGTTTCCTTTCTCCACTGCAAAGTTTTTTTGGCTTTTTAAAATAAAGTGAGTCAGTATTATTGGAAAGTCTGCAATGGATCAAACACTGCCAACTGTTGCCTGGGTTGGTCTGATGCAGAAATGCGAGAGAGCTGAAAGGTGCTGAGATGGAAACCTGTGGCAGAGTAGCACATCTTTCTGCTGAATTTGTCCAGTTTCTCTACGTGAAGCTGCGACACAAATAACTTCTGCTCTGAAGCGTAACTCTGTAGTGAAGGGAACCAATTCATTTGCAACAGATAAACAGGGAGAAAACAATTCTTTTAGGGCCTGTTTTCTCACGAAAGAAGATTTGTAAAATCGGACCATCTTTTCTCTCTCTCTCTGTCCCAGGCAGCCCCAACATTTAACAAGGCAATTGAGCTCTGACAGACAGAGGAGTTCAGCAGAGGAGAGGCAGACAAATTAACGTCTTTGCTGTGAGAAAGGCTGCAGCAGAATTTCCACAGTTATTTACTCTGCTTGGCCAGAGTCGCTGGCCACTGGCCAGACAGTCAACAGAGATCAGAAGCAGCTTTGCAGGTGGTTGCTGGGGGACATGAGAGGCAGAGCTGAGGTTATCATGTTGGAGATGAGATACAAACCCATGGGAATTCTGCAGCTCACCAAACTTATTTTTGCTTTTAGCACTGTACCATCAATGCACCAAACCCAGCTCGAACCTTTCCTCCCTGTGCATATCTAAATGCAACTGCTTCCTAAAGGTGTCTCAGCCATCTCTTCTGCCAACCCTTTCAGCGTGGCTCAGGCTGTTCAAATGTTTGCAGCCTTACCTAGGGGGTCTGCAAATCCTTCATCTGTTGATTCCCGAGAGCTTAGGCTGTGCATCAGGACTCTGGGCAAGCCACCTTCACAAACCAGAGGCAAGCAAGCCAGAAACACCCCCTCCCTGGAAGTGTTCGAGGCCAGGTTGGATGGGGCCTTGAGCAACCTGGTCAAGTGGAATGTGTCCCTGCCAATGGCAGGGAGATGGAACTAGATGACCTTTAAGATCCCTTCCAGCCCAAACCATTCAGTGATTCTATGAAGCTTGTAGGCACAGTGCTTTCAGAACCATTTCTCAGAGCAGGCCCTTTTCCAAAAGATTTAAAGTGGATAACTGAGACAGGACACCACTGAAACATATACAGATGGGATGTTTTTGACAAAGGTTGCTTTCTTCAGGTGCCACATCCTGCATATTCTCTTCTTTCTCTAACCCTCCTCCACTGTAGCTTTAACACCTTTGCTTTCCCTGAGGTACCAGTATTTGATGAACCACTGCACGGTATATGGTGATTCTGTTCTCTAGGCTCCTCACATGTGAGATATTAATGAGCCAGGCTCCTGGGTATCCATTGATCTATGGCAGCTGCAGCATAATCAAACACCAGTGTTATGTACATACAAGCTACTCTATGATTATAGATCCATTAATAAACCATGTGCAAGGTGTAATTATGCACATAGGTGTGAAATGCAATCCACTTACGCAAGGTCTGTGCTTATGGGTTCAATGAAATTCAAGGAGAAAAGAAGAAACTGAGCAGTTAAACTGACTTTTTTCCCCCCTAGATGATTTTTATTTTCCCACTACTACAACTGGTGCTTCCAGCCAGAACATCCTCATTGAAGGCACCCCACCAGTGACATGGGGCATCACAAATCATGGACCCACAGTCACATGCAGAAACCATCCTGAAATGCTCTAACTTGCCTCCAGAGCAACCTTTCGTGTCTAGTCTGCATACATCAACATAAATGTCTATCTTATCTCGGACTCTCAAAACAACCCTAATGAGGGACATGGGCAATGCAGAGGGACATGAGCTATCGGAGTCAATTCACATCTGTGGAAGTGCTTTATGTAAAGGTGGATGTAGGGACTCCAAATGTGACAGCACACAGCTTTCAGAACTTGGCTACATCCAAGGTTGATACCTAAACATCTTACCTAGCACACAAAGAGAGGCAAGAGCAGTACCACAATAGTTAAAACAAAATGATCTAATTTTGCATTTTGAGTGGGAAGCTGCCTACCATCTAAAAAATGCTAAGCATGGCAGGTATGAGGGAAGAAGCAGCACCTCTGATGTCTCCTTTCTCTCAGCCAGGCTACAAGGCAGATGCATCTGTTCTCTCCAGATAGCAAAGCCAGAGCCTTTCTCCTAAAAGAAGATGCCTGCAGGTGCTACTTGAAATAGCTGAGTGGCCTTCTTCCTCATCACACAAGACTCTTGCCTGCCTTTGGTGTTGGAGTACTCAGCCCAGACACAGGAGAGCCGTGCTGAAGCAGTTGAAGCCAACTTCCTGGCCTGCCCACTGAGCGCTCTGGTTACAATGATGCTGAAAGAGCTACATTCACACCTCTGCTTCAACCTGAGCCACTACTACAGTGTGGCAAAAGGCCCAGGTCTTTATGGTCTAATGACAAACACCACCCTTTCCCCACTGGGCAATCTGGACACCCTGGGCTATGTAGCTGGGGGTATTTGGTTTCAAAAAGAGGACGCTGAGGGGAGACCTCATGGCTGTCTACAGCTACCTGAAAGGAGGTTGTGGAGAGCTTGGTGCTGGTCTCCTCTCACAGGTAAACAGAATCATAGAATCGTAGAATCAGTCAGGGTTGGCAGGGACACCTCACACTAGATCAGGCTGTCTAGAGCCTCATCCAGCCTACCCTTAAACACCTCTAGGGATGGGACTTCAACCACCTTCCTGGGAAGCCTGTTTCAGGGTCTCACCTCTGTCACAATGAAGAACTTCTTCCTAACAGTGATATCCTAAATAGTGATAGAATGAGAGGGAATGGCCTCAAGCTGTAACTGGTTAGGTTTAGACTGGATATTAGGAACATTTTTTTCCCAGCAAGTGAATGTGCTGCCCAGAGAGGTGTTGGAGTCACCTGGATGGGTTTAAACCCTGGATGGGTTTAAAAGTTGTTCGGATGTGGTGCTTGGGGATATGGTTTAGGCTGAAGCTTGTAGAGTAGGGATGTGGGTTGAACTTGGTGATCCTGAGGGGCTTTCCCAACTTGAATGTTTCTGTGATTTCTGGGTTTGAGCCCTGGCAGTTAAACAGTGTGTGTTACAAAGAAATAGCCTCTGTTTCCATAATGTACACATGTGGCTTCTCCCACCAAAGCATGGCCTGTCCAGCCTGGGACATCCACCAGAATGCACTCTTCTGACACTTGCACACCAGCAACTCATTGTAAAAAGCCCAGGGATGTGCTGCTGTGCAAGTACAGCGTAAGGCCAGGCACAGGAGCCTCATGTAGTGAAGGTGGCCTCTGGTTGTTGAGCTGGACACTGTCTTAGGAAAATACACTTCCATAATGACCTGAAAGTCAGGCTCCACTCTCTCAGTTCTCCAGGGGAATGCAGATGCTTTTCAGAAATGAGCATGAGAAGAGGGTTGAGAGTATCAGCACCAATTATTCCTCCAGTGATGAGCTACTCAATTAGAGAACACATTACCCCAGAAGACCTCTTGACTCTCATAGTGGTTATTTGGGACAGCGATGGTGACATTTCTAGGATTCTGTGGCATCTATACATGGTTTGGCAATGGAACTATGCAGCTTTTATTTTACCACACACACCCCACACCCCCTCTGTTTTCTACTTTTTTTTTTTTTTTTTTTTTTTTTTCCCTTTTTCCTCTTTGNTTTTTTTTCCCATTTTACCACTTGCAGCACTGTGGAAAGAAACATCTGAACTCAGAGTCTCCAGTGTCTGACAAGCAGAGGACAAGACTTGATGTCTCTTCCTGCCTTGCCTGTGGCCTGCTAAGTGATTTTGGGCCTGTTGCTTCCCCTCTCATTCCTTAATTCCCCCGCCTATCAAATGACTGAAGATCCCCAGATGAAGATCTTGAGATCCCCATGTGAAGAGCCCAGGCACTGTCATTATCCCTGATGTTGAGCAATAAGGAGAAAGTTGAACTGAGCACAGGGCATGACTCACCCAAGCCTGCAGACATAAAAGGAAGTGTTTGAAAGCTGCCTTTGTGAAATTAGCTCTGAGGATGCTGTTATCGGCATAGGGACGAGGCTAATGGCACTCAGCTGGATGTTGTTGAGGCATAGCTTCTTCTGAGCCTGCTGTCAACCACGGTGCCTCATTGCATGGCATCTCCTAATCCATTAAAAATCTTCAGAAGTGCCTGCGTGGGTTTGAGGGGTGGCATGCTGCAGCTGAGAGCCTTTCACATCGATGTCGTAAAAACACTAAGTACAACGAGGCATAAAAGGACTGGACAAGACCTGCAATCTCGTAGCTGTTCTAGAAGTCCCTGCAGATGGTTAGGTCTCAAAGGCTTCCAGGAAGCCACACGAGGACAGGCGATGCAGACAGTTTCAGTTCCTCAGGCCCAGTACAAGCCAACAGTAGTAATCTGGCAGCTCAGAGGGGACATGAAGTGGCCCATCCAGGGTTTTGGAGGTTTTCTTCCACATGAAGGAATGAAGGAGACACTAAGGAGGCACAGAGAGTGCGCTCAGAACAAGCATGTGCTCCAGTAGCCTCCACCAGCCAAATCTCTACCTGATAAACGAGGTGAAACATCATCTGTTTGGATTAATTTTATTTGTTTTCAGTCTTCAGGGGATTTGGGTTTGTTGGTTTGGTTGTTTTCCCCTACTGTTATCATACACAGTACTGTGAGAAATTGATTGACGCAAACTCAGTGGCTGATGTGAGAGAGGAGCTTATGTGCAGGACAGCACAAGTATCTGGTCCTGCAGCCAGCCTTTCATATCCACGGCATGGTTTGGGCTGGAAGGGACCTTTGAAGCTCATCTAGCCCAAGTCCTCTGCAGTAAACAGGGACATCTACAACTACAGCAGGTTGCTCAGAGCCACAAACAACCTGACCTGGAATGGGTCCAGGGATGGGGCATCTCCCACCTCTCTGTGCAACGTGGGCCGGGCTCTCACTACTCTCAGTGTCAAACATTTCTTCCTTCTCTCCACTCTCAATCTCCCTCTTTCAGTTCAAACCATCACCCCTTGTCCTGTTTCAACAGACTCTGCAAAAGCTCTGTCCCCAGCTTTCTGATTAACCACTTTAAGTACTGAAAGGCCACCAGAAGGTCACCCTGGAGCCTTCTTTTCTGCAGGCTGAACAACTCCAGCTCCTACATGAGCAGCACAAGGTATGTTCAAATTCAAAACATGGGACCCAAACACTTCTAGAGACAGTTGTTCATGGGTGGAATTTGAGATGATGGGGGAGAGAACTAAACAGAGGGTGACTCAAAGCCCTGCTCTGGTTTCACATGTGAATGTTTGTCACTGAGTACACTGGGTTGTAGTCTGTTATACTTTTGATTATACTCAGTACAAGCATCAGAGGTGATTCAGTCTTCGTACAGATAATGTCCAAGTGACCCTTTGGATTCAAAAGAGATTATTTTCATCATCTTGGAGCTGTAATTCTTTCCTCTCATAGATCCAATGGTGGAAAGCAATTGCATTTATGAAGCTTTTTTACCTTGACAAAGCAGAAATTAGCTCCCAACTGTGCTCAAAGATTTCAAGACTTTGCCTAGCAAAATAAAAACATCAATAAGCTTCACAGGAAGAGAGATTTGCCACAGGCACACCTTAGCTGAAAGCCTCTTGCTGGTGAGAAACAAAGTTTCTGCATAATCAGATGGCTCTGTCCAAAATTCTCTTTGTTTAGAAGAGTCAGAGTATTCCAGAAGATTTATTGGCTCAGTTTGCATTAACCTTAATAAGAATTTTGTTAAAATCCCCTGTTGTGTTTCTAGGAAGTTTTCCTGAAAATACTGTAAGTTAAAGTCCTTTCCTACTTCCAGTCAGATGTCTTGGTCACTCACACTTTATTTTGCCTTTATGACACACTCAGCTTCACTTTTGCCTCGCAAAAGGCAGCAAAATGTTAACTTTGGAACTATCTGATTGTTCTAACAATCTTGTTCTCACAGAATTTCAGTTTCAAGGTGAAAGATGCATTTCAGTTCTGCTGTCACCCTGGACATCAAACACATGCATTTCCACACAGCTAACATTGTAACAAGTGGGCTGGTGGCTGCTTCCTTGCACTTTCAAGAGAAACTGGTGCTGCACTCAGGTGAACACAGAACCTAGGGGACAAAGTCATGAAGAGTGTTGTCTAACTGTAGAATCACAGAATTGTTTGGGTTTCAAAGGGCCTCCAAGATCATCCAGTCCAACCATCAACCCAACACACCATGGCCACTAAACCCTGTCACAAAGTGCCATGGCCACACATTTCTTGGGTCTCCAGGGTTGGGGACTCCAGGGTTGGGGACTCCGCCACCTCCCTGTGCAGCCTGTGCCAATGCCTGACCACTCCTCCCGTAGAGAAGTTTTTCCTCGTATCCAACCTAAATCTCCCCTGGCACAATTTCAGGCTTGTTCTGTCCTCTTGTTCTGCCACTTGATCCTAGGGAGAAGAGACTGATTCCTGCCTCACTCCAGCCTTCTTTCAGGGAGTCGTAGAGAGCCAGGAGGTCTCCCCTGAGTCTCCTCTTCTCCAGACTAAACAATCCCAGTTGTCTTAGCTGCTCCTCACCATCCCTGTTCTCCAGAGCCTTCACCTTCATTGCCATTCAAGCCTAGGAAGAGCTGCCACCCTTTACAGACAATCACCCAGTGGTAAAGTCTTTGCTGAGGCCAATGCTGGAAATTAGCAATATTTAAATTTGGCCCTCAAACCAAGTCTGCAGGGAAATACTTCTGGTTATCAGTACATTACATCGCGGGCAGGTTGGGAGCACCCTGGCACAGGCGGTGCCAACCGCTTGCTTTCATTATGGAACTTGTAAAGTTAGGAAAAACCCAGAGACCTGGCTGCTGCTTTGGGGCTCCTCCTAGCTCTGCTTGCCTCGTGGCATCCCTGAGAAAGCAAAGCAAAGCCCATTTCTTGGGTGTGTACTGCTGAGGGAGTTGCCTTTTCACCTTCTTTTCATACAGTGCTGTTATTGTTTTTGTTCGCATTGATCTTATCCTCGGAGAATTTGGAAGAGATTTCAAAGGGGCAAGGTGCTGATAGTAACTTTGTTGTTGTGCTTCTCTGCTGTTGCTAGAGCTATTTATTTGGGTTTTTTTACTGACTAGGAATTAGGATGGCCCCAGTCCTCCACCTGGATTCAGATGGGTGTGCCCTGGGTCAGGATGAAGTCTCACAGACTTAGCCATGACTTCGTAAGAGCACAAGAATTTCCCCATGCGGGTTTGGTTGCACATTCCACGTCGAAGGGTGTATTTACAGATGCTCTATTGCCTTCTTTGTGTTCCAAGACAGATTCCTCAGCATGCTCTACCATAGGTTTTTCCTATTAGACGTGGATTTTCCTCCCTCTCAAGTCTTTACTGTTGTAATTTGCTGCATTTTTGTGCTTTGCTCCCCTTGCCCAGGCCTGTGCTTACCAATGGGAAGGAGACCAGTGAGACATCTACGAGCCAATGCTACAGCAGCAGCAGCAGCAAAAGAAGCAAGACTTAAGAAGGGCAGAGTCTGCTTCTCACCTCTCCAGTGAGACATCTACAAGCCAATGCTACAGCAGCAGCAGCAGCAAAAGAAGCAAGACTTAAGAAGGGCAGAGTCTGCTTCTCACCTCTCCAGTGAGACATCTACAAGCCAATGCTACAGCAGCAGCAGCAGCAAAAGAAGCAAGCTGTAAGAAGGGCAGAGGCTGCTCCTCACCTCTCGGTCACCTTTGTGGTCTCTGTTAGCAGCTGCAGTGTTTGTAGATGTCCAGTTAAGCTCAAGACTGACCCACAGAACAAGGAGAAACAAAGGTCACTTCCAGTTTCACCAGAAAGAAATTCCAGTGGCTACTCCAACCCCATAATCCAACCATGATTAATGTATATCTAAGGCAGCTCTGGTTTCATCAGAGATCCTAGATTTTGAACTGTCTTAACTGTTTGAGGGGGTAAGAAACCAGCCTTGAAAGCTGAAAGAGGAAAAATATGGCTCAGATACAAAGTTGGATCCTGTCACAAAGGGGTTAACAAAGGACAATGTCCACAAACACAGGCTGCTCTGGGGAGCATTAAAAGAAAGGCAGTCTGGTTTCCTCAGGATTTGCACCTCCATTCTCCCCTCTCACCCATATCACCTTGTTTTAAGGCTCTTGAAGGAATTTCTGGAACCTGCTTTCTCTCCCACTCTTAAATTTGCTTGCATTTGACCTGCAGACTCAACAGTTTGTGGTGTAGAAGAAAAGAGAAAAACAGGCACACAGGTGGAGTTGTCTCTCACACCTTGCTTTCCTGTGATGAGTCCGTTGTCAAATTGAGTTTTGCAGAGTGAGGCTGCACAAAGAAAGAGGAGCGACTCCCCAGGCTCTTGCAAGAAACATGGAATGGTAGGGGTTGGAAGGGACCTCTGAAGATTGAGTCCAATTCCTCTGCCAAAGCAGGATCACCCAGGGCAGGTCACACAGGAATGCATCCTGGTGGGGCCTAAAAGTCTCCAGATAAGGAAAGTCCACAATCTCTCCAGGCAGCCTGCTCTAGAGGGTTCCAGCACCCTCACAGTGCTGGAGGAGGGAGCACCCTCACTTCTTTACTTCAGTAAAGAAGTTCCTCCTCATACTGAGGTGGGGCTTCCTGGGTTCCAGTTTGTATCCATTGCCCCTTGCCATATCACAGAACACCATAGAGAAGAGCTTGGCCCCTTCTTGACACTCACTCTTCAGATATTTATAGACATTAACAAGATCTCCTTTTGGTCTTCTCTTTTCCAGACTAAACTAAATCATCTCAGCATCAACTGAGATTCCCAGGCTGAAGTCAGACCAACCAACCCATGCCCACCACAAAGAGGTCTCATTTTTGTGGGAGGATTAGCACCTGGCTGGCTGATCTCCAAGTCAAAGCCCTGTTCCAGACTTCAGATCAGAGCGCTCAAGCTGCCCAAAAATAGTCCCAGCACTGAAGTTCTCCCATTCAGCCATAACGCAGCAGGATCATTCCCTAGCCTCCTTTTCAGAAACAGCTGAGATTTTTGGCTGCATTTTAAAACAAAACAAAAAAAACAAACAAAAAAAAACAAAAAACAAAAACAAAACAAAAAAAACCCCACACACAAAAAAAGGCAAAGAGAGGGGAAAAAAAAACAACAAAAAAACCAGGGGGTGGAAAACAGCTTGAGGGAAACGCCTGGCATGGAAAAGCTTTAGCCTTAATAGCTGAGCTTTGGCAAAGCTGTAAGCAGTCAGACTGCTTCTTCCCATGAAAACCACCCGATGCTTGATGGGTGCATACCCACTCATAAAAACCCAGACACCTCTTGTATCTCCAAAACCCAATGCTCCCCAGCAGATAGGGTGAGCAGTAATGAATGGGTTCAGCTGGCAGCAGCAAGATCAAGATTAGGTAACAGGAGAACATTTAACCATAAAGATAATTTGGGTCCTGGGATAGATTTCCCAGGAGAAAGGAGTTTCCGTCATGGGAGGTTTTCAGAAGCAGATGGAGTGCAACCATCCCTGCTGCAGCAAAGAGGAGCTAAAAAGGGAACCAGGTGGTACAGCAAAGCTCTTCACAGGATCACAGGATGTTAGGGGTTGGAAGTGACCCCGTTGAGTCCAACCGCCCTGCCACAACAGAACCATATGTTCTAGCTCAGGGCACACAGGAACACATCCAGACAGGTGTGAAAGTCTCCAGAGAAGGAGACTCCACAACCTCTCTGGGCAGCCTGTGACAGCGCTCTGGGACCCTTACAGAAAAGAAGTTCCCCCTTGTGTTGAGGTGGAACCTCCTGTGCTGCAGCTTACATCCATTGCTCCTTGTCCTACCCCAGGGAGCAAGTGAGCAGAGCCTGTTGCCCCTCTCCTGACCCTCAGCCCTCAGATATTTATAAACATCTATTAAATCCCCTCTCAGTCTTCTCCAGACTAAGCAGCCCCCCCAGGTGCCTCAGCTCCTCAATATTTACTCTATACCAAATAATTCAGAGATGCTACCAGTGAAGCTCTTCCCTTAGAAGAAGGATTTTACAATAGTTGATCTTTCACATCTATGCTTTCACAGTGCCAATATCTCTACCCCCATCTGACAGAAGTGGTGAAGCAGAGGCACATGGAGGTTGTGCAACTTGCCCACGCTCATAGAAAGCTACTTCTAGCAGGGCTGATGACACCAGTATTTAGAGTTTTGCATTCATCACTTCTCAGCTCAAAGTGTTCTTCTCCCTGGGAATTTCAGAACAGTTCACACACACATTTTCATGGCTGATGATTGATGGAGTTCCTTTTCGTGGCCACTGTTTTTTCTCCAGGGTTTATCTGAGCCCAGTACCCTAAGATCTCCTCACAGCTACCTTAACCTCTTTCTTCTTTTCTCCAGCCAGGGATTTTCCACTCTGTTGTCAGATCCAAGGCTGCATATGTCCCTTTTATCCAGCAGTCTGCTGTGCTTCATCTTTCTGAGGAAAGCTCCTAGAGGAGAGCTTTTCACCCTCTACTTTAGAACTTCTTCCCTTCACTTTGAACCTGGCAGTCTTCATACACTTCTAACTACTCCATTCCCGTTTGCCATTTCTGTTCCTTCTCTTTCAAGGCTTTGTAAGTTCTTTACTATGAACTGGACTAGATAACACAGAGAAGTTGTGGATTCTTCATCCCTGGCAAGTGTTTAAGACCAGGCTGGGTGAGGCTATCACCAACCTGGTCTAGTGTTCCTTCCCATGGCAGAGGGTTTGGAACTAGATGACCTTTAAGGTCCTTTCCATATTCTGTGATTTCTGTGATTCTTCCAACTCTGTGATTTGAATTGTAGAAATTCAAAGAGGAAACCTTTGGGAATCAGAGGAAGCCACTTGAGACTGTCAGAAGATTCAACAGAGAACACCCTTCTGGTGCCCAGCTAAGGATGTCTGGCGGCCAGTTCATGACCCTGGGAACAGCTTGTCTCCTCACCACTTCTCTTTTGCAGCTTCCCTGACATTATCATATACCAACAAATTTACATGAGTGTCAGTTTTGAGCTTAACAGATCTTTAGAGAGTTTTTCTTGTTTGTTTCGTTCTCTACCCCATTGATTTTCACATCCTTCATATTTAAGGTGGTTTTCTCAGCAGCACCAAACTGTTCACCTGTTTGCCTTAGGTTTTCCTCTAGACAGGAAACAGCTACAGTTAACTCAGGATCTGTTCTCCTTTTGCACTCTGCAGACTGATTTCCCACCGTGTTGGATCTCAGCCTCTCTCACATCTGCTCTCACTCAGCTTGGCTGAGGACTCATTTTCCACTGCAGAATCTCAGTAGCTCTTTTCTGCTCTCGTAAGGAGTCTGCTGCCATTGCAGAGTTTTGCCCTTTACTGTGAGACAGGAACCTGAAGCAGCACTCATTTCCAAAACCAAAAACTGGGTGTGCTCTTCATGCTGCTGTTTCAGGGTCAAGAAGGGGTATGTATGTTTGGCCACCCAGGTTAGACTTCTGCATCCAATAAAAGCCCAATAGAAATTCAAGGGATTCACACCTTCAGTAGCTAGTGTGGATGAAAGCATGCTGAAGCCAGCCCTTCATGACACTCGAGGATTAGCTGTCTGGCAAATCTTCCTGCAGGCAGCACACCTTCCTCACCTCCAAGGTAAAGCTTGCAGATCATTGTGAAGGGGCAAACAAGCCTAATTAACCATTATTCACAGCTCCTTCCCAGCTAGCAAGCTACCATGGCAGACCTGTTTCTCTCTGCTAAAGAAGAGACTGTCTGGGCACCTCTCAACTGAGAGAGTACACGACAAAAAGCAGGAGAAGTGTTCTTAGGAGGAGTCATTAATTCAAGCACTTTCGTTTTCATTTAAGAGCTGCCAACAAAGCATTTCAGAGCAGTGACTTTTCTGACCTTAGATGGACATGGCTAGAGTTTTCTTTCTCATAGATGAAGCTACAGATACCTGAAAGTGTCTCCAGGAAGCAACCCCCCCCTGCTGAGAACCATAAAGCTGGGAAATGCTTTCACTTTCTGTCCACTAAAAAAAAAAAAATAATCCCCTAGTCCTTTTAAATTCCATAAGCTACTCTCAGCAACTGACTTTGGAGCATGCTGAAATGAAAGCTAGTTGAGTCAGTCTAGTCTTTAGGTAACCAGAGCGCAGTGTCAAAGCCACACACCCAGCAGTACGGAAAGTCCTAGCAGAGCTCTCCTGTGGGTCTGTTTCCCAGCATTTATCACTAAGGCAGCATTTAGGAACAACGCGACTGTCAGCACACATCTAACAAAAGCCCAGGAGCGCTCTGCAGCAGTTGAACTCCCTGGAGCCTGGGAACCTCTTGCTCCCTCAGCTGCTGCCCGCACCCCAGCTCTCACACCGCTTCATGAGAAGAGTGTGCACAGCTCTTTGAAAGGCAGGGCTGCACATTTTTTCTCTAGAGCCACCTTCTTCTTCTTTTTTTTTTTTTTTTTTTTTTTCTTTGTGCTTACAGAGGAAAAGCAAAAACCCTCAGGGGAGTAGCTGCAGACCCAAGCAGGGAGCTAGGCTGTTAAACATGCTGCTGCCCTGGGTTCGACGGCACCATATTCCTCCACTCTATTTCTCATTCTATTTAATGACGAGCAAGATCTTTGCTCCAAGTGACGTTGCCACAAAGCAGAGGTGAGAAAACAGCATCACAAGCCCCAAGTTGAGTGCAAGAAACTGCGTATGAAGCACAGTCAAAGCAGAGGTGTGCATGAATATGGACATAAAACTGGGTCTCGCCATCGTGATTCCACTGTGCCGCCTTTGAACTGAAGAGGAAGTGCTCGTGGCAATGCAGGATGCAAAGCTGATTATGCTTTGCTCTGTAAGAAAACATGTGTAGCCAGGGAACACATGACTGCCAAAAGATTAAAAAGGAGACTAAAACCCAGCTCTTTGTCTTCATTAGCAGTTCCACAAAGTGCTCACTTTTTATTCATCCTGCTTTCCCTTCAAATACTTCAGGCAACACATTAGAGATGGTTTCAAAACACCCCAGATCCCAAGAGCAGAGGTAGGGCAACTGAGGTGTAGTTTATGTTCCTACAGGGAGCCAGAGTGAAGCAGTGACTGCAGCTCAAAAGACCTTGAGCCCCAGCCTCTGCCTCCCGTAGCTGATGGTTATGTCCCACTATCTACTTATAGATCGGCTTAGTTTTCCTACCAAAGTTTCATTACCTTTGGGGGGTTTTCTTGCCTGCCCCAGCCTCGAGGGGTTGGCTTGTCTCCTTGTCAAGGCAGAAATCAGAATCACAGAATGCATCAGGTCAGAAGGGACCCTCGAAGGTCATCTTGTCCAGCCCTCCTGCAATCAGTAGGGATAGCTCCAACCAGAGCAGGCTGCCCAGGGCCCCTGCAGGTTTGGGCTTGAATGTCTCCAGAGGTGGGGCTTCCACTACAGCCTGCTCCAGCGTTTCACTACCCTCATTGTGAAAAACTTTCTATTTATGGCTAACCTAAACCTACACTACTCTAAACACCACCAGATCAAGAGCAGCTGCTCTCTTTGCTTTGCCAATCTGCCCCAAATGACCATGCTGATGGGTAGGGTCCCAGTACAGGAAGACATCTCTTCAGCAAATGCCTGAAAGCCATTGATCTGAATGAGACTCAAGTGCTGCTTCAGATTTGTTCTGAATCAAGGGCCTGACAGGCAGACTATGTTTTCTGCTCCTTTAAACACTGAAAGCCAAGTCTGTAACACAGTATTGTACCAGCACTGCTCCATCAGCTCATGAATCATAGTAGTACAGGTCCCACTAGTACAGGTCCCACTAGTACAGGTCACTCAAGGCCTTGTCCAACCTGGCCTTGAACACCTCCAGGGAGGGAGCAGCCACAACCTCCCTGGGCAACCTGTTCCAGTGCCTCACCACCCTCACTGGAAAGAACTTCCTCCTGACATCCATCCCTCTGCCAGTTTAAACCCATTGCCCCTTGTCCTGTCATTGCAAGACCTTGTCAATAGTCCCTCCCCAGCCTTCCTGTAGGCCCCCTTCAGATACTGGAAGGCCACTCAAAGGTCTCCTGGAAGCCTTCTCTTCTCCAGGCTGCAGAGCCCCAACTCTTTCAGTCTGTCCTCAGAGCAGAGCTGCTGCAGCCCTCTGAGCATCTTCGTGGCCCTCCTCTGGACCCGCTCCAACACTTCCATGTCCTTCCTGTGCTGGAATTAATCTTGTGGAAAGGCCAGTTACAGGTTGCTGCAACTGCAGTGGAAGCTGAGCCTTACATTTCTCTTTCCGCAGCGTCTGCGAGTGACTAAGATGTACAACGTTTGCTTGCTATTGGGGTTAGAAACGTTTTGGAAGCTCGTGACACATGATCGACTCTTGGAAATGTTTTCCTCGGGTTGGGTATCAGGTTGCATTTTGATTAGGAGAAATATGCACTGGGGAAAGGCAGGCAGTGATGAATGAACAACTTCCCCTCACTTTCTCAGCCTTGCTATTCATTTCAGGTGGAACGAATTTGTGTCAATGGAATAATTCCTTGGAGGCATTGATTCATTTGAAATGTAAAAGTACAGTAAAGAAAACATTAAAAGGGTCTTAATCATAAAGAGTAGAGTTTTGATTAACTCTAGGATCTTAAAAAAGGACCAAATATTTTTCCAAGCTGTGGCAATTTCTCCAAAGCTCTCCCTCTATGTCAACAGTTTAGGCTGAGGCACTTTGCTTCTCAAAACCAGAAAGGTGCTTTTTGGGTTTCCTAGCATGGCTTGGATTGGAAGGAGCATTAAAGATCATCTAGCTCCAGCTCCCTTGCCATGGCCAGGGACACCTTCCACTAGATCAGGTTGCTCAAGGCCTTGAACACTTCCAGGGAGGGGGAATCCACAACTTCCTGGGCAACTTGTTCCAGTGTCTCATTACCCTCACTGTAAATCAATTTAAAGGAGAAAAGTAGCTGAGGATCCTTTAGATTTAAACAAACTGGATCACCTGTAATAATTGCATCCTTTGCAGGCAGCAAAGGCTTCAGTCAAGTTCAAGCTCCTTTAATTAAAAGGTTTATGCATCTATCTATGTATATCTCCTTCCACATGAAATATCCTAGTCTAAATAAGCTTCCAATGCACACAACTCACCAAACACAGCCTCTGGGTTGCATTTTTTTGCCTCTTCAATAAATTTCAGCTCCTAACCAGCTCTGAATAGCAGTTGAAAATAACAAAGCAGCCTTTCAAACACTAAGTTAAAATGGCATTGCAGGCTCTAAAATGATTTGAAATTGTCACTATCAGGAGCCATTCTGCTCCAGTCAGCAGCCTATTGTCACAGTGCTGGACACCCCAGAAACTCCTACCTCTCTGTCAAGCTAAGCTCGGCTTGGCCCTCGGGTTCAAGCTAATTGGAGCAGGCTCTGGCCGGCGAGAGCGCGACCTGCTTGGCTTTGTTTGTGGAGGAATCTCTTCTCATTAGACAGCTGTAGGGGTCTGCACAGCGCTGGGAGACAGATATATGGACTTTCACTTGTAGGTCAGCAGTTCAGATCTGATGGGGATGAGTAATGACAAGCTAATTGATCTCAGATGGCCATTTGGTGGTCTCTGCAAAATGAATTTGGTGGTCTGGGTTCAGGTCTCAGGGGAACGAGCGTCCATGTCATAGACAAAGCAGCACCATGCAGCTCCCTTGCAAGGGCAGGGGCTGGAAGCAGCCATGAAAACTGCTCTCTGCTCTTGTTCTTCAAGGGGGTCCCTTCACGGCAGGGCTGGAACACACTGACAGCCTGACTTGAAGAGTTGGCTCTGGCTGAGAAACTCCACAGCAGCTCTGAAGAGATGGGCTGTGTTTTCTCAGCCTGCCCCTCTGCTCCCAGCAGAGGAGTGGAAGGTTTGCTAACAGCCCCTTTGAGTGCCAGGGAACTTGATGCCCACCCCTAATTGGAGAAACGCTGACGATGTTCTCTTCTAATCAGAAACTACTGTTTGCAGCGTGGCTCTCTAATAATGTAGCCCCTGTCCTTCCAGCATAGGAGGAGAAGCATGACCCTGTGCAACTCATCCACTGGTTAAAATTAGCGATTTTGAGCAGCAATACATTTCTTAAATTATGTCCAGTGGGGCAGAAAGAGCCTCAAAAACCTCCTTTTCTCAGGAGGGTCATTTATTCTGACAGAAATGCTGGAGCATAGATCTTTCTGTCACAGCCCTGGCTCTCAGAAGAATTTCTAGATACAGCATTGCTTGCCTTTTTTTTTTTTTTTTTTCTTCCCCTTTCCTTCTTTTAAACATTATTAATTGCCTCCCCAGCCCTCTTTGCTGAAAACAATTGTCTGGGGTCAGACTTGAGGGCTGTTGTTTCCATTCCTGCTATGCACAAAGGACCGCTTCATTACGGAGCCTTTCTGGAGGAGCTGCAAATGGACTGATCCTGCTCTCCCACTGCTGCTTTTGTTCCCAAGTTGCTCAGCAGGTTTGCTCCTATTTTGCAGGGACAAGCAAACCTTAGCCTCTCCAGCAGGGTTGTCCTAAAGCCAGAGGTACCAGGGCTGAGAGAGCAGGGTCTGTTTGGCTTAGAGAACTAGAGGCTGAGGGGGAATCTTGGTAATACAAATATCTAAGGAGTGGGTATCAGAAAGATGGGGCCAAACTCTTCTCAGCAGTCCCCAGTGACAGGATGAGGTAATGAGCGTAAGCTTGGACATACAAAGTTCCATCTACACGTGAGATGGAACTTTTTTACTGCGAGGGTAGCAGAGCAGTGGAACAGGCTGCCCAGACAAATGGTGGAGTCTCAGCCGCCCTGGACATCTTCCTATGTGATCTGCTTTAGGTGAACCTGGTCTAGCAGACAGGTTGGACTCGATCTCCACAGCTCCTTTCCAACCTCTACCATTCTGTGATTCTGCAGCATTGTTCTGAGACGGGCTCCAGAGCAACGAGGCTTTGGCACATCCCCTGTTTCACAGCCCAGCTCCTCAGAGGCAGCAGCTCCAGCCGGCAGACGAGGACACCTCCTCCCCAGGACCCACGGTCAGCCCCACGGTTGGTTCTGCTTGGCTTGTGCCCACGGGAAGCTGCCTTGGAAAGATGGTGAGCACTGCGAGGAGGAAGTGTGCTGGGGTCGGCGGTGGGGTGAAGCAGCTGCTTTGTTCTGCAGCCCAGGCGCAGCACGGGGGCCTGCGGCGAGCCCGGGAGCCCCGCGGTGCCCACGCCACCGCGCAGCCAGGTGTGGGCACCGGCTCTGCCCGCACGCAGCCTCCAGTGCCTGGACACGTCCGGCTAGGCAGGTACAGGGATGGAGATATCCAGCACAGCAGGGACGGCATGGCATGGCATGAGCTGCCCTTCTCCCTGCCAAGCCCTCTGCACCTCAAAATGTGCAGAATAGCAACCCTGGCTGTTAGTAGTGGGGAAATCCAGGGGGGTGCTGGAAGGGAAAGCTCTGGAGAAGGAGAAAGTGCAGTATTTGCATGCTTAATGGCCCCGTTTGCTGCTCCCTCCCCTACTCCCCCTCACCTTCCCCTCCCTGCTTCTGCTGCCATAAATTAGGAAGCAGGCAGGAGGTGTGCCCGGGCTCATCTGCTGCTGATTTGGTTGAGCAGGGTGTAGCCAGGGCATGCAAATACCCTCTTGCTTCCTTGTCTACCTCACATGGGCTGCCCTTAACAACCAGCTCTGCCAGTGTGCCTGGCAGCAGGGAGCTACTGTCCCAGCCACTGCAGTTCCTTGTGACTGACCCCCAGCCAAGGGAAAGCTGTCCGAGGATGATCCACCAGTGGCACGGTGCCAGCGCACCAGGTCCTGCATTGTGTCCTTCCCCGTGGCCACTCCACTGGGGCTTCCCGACAGCTCCCCACACCTCCAGGAGGGCACTGGAAGGATTTCACTCTTCCCATAATTTTTATAGAATCACAGAATTGTTTGGGTTGGAAAAGACCTCCAGGATCATCCAGTCCAACCATCAAGTCAATCTCACCATGGCCATTAAACCACATCCCAGAGTGCCATGGCTACAGGTTTGTTCAACACTCCCAGGGATGGGGACCCAACCACCTCCCTGGGCAGCCTGTGCCAATCACTGACTACCATTGCAGTCAAGATTTTTTTCTCATATACAACCTAAACCTCTCCTGCCACAGTTTCAGGCTATTTCCTCTCCTATCACCTGATACTAGAAAGAATTTTGGCCTGCTTTAAATTAGGAGGGCCCAGAGAGGGCAGAGCATGAAAGTGATTATCCTATTCATCCCAACACTTCCCAAGCCTTCATGCATGCTTCTTTGGGGACATAGAGATGAACAGGAGGGCAGCCCCACACTCACCCTCATGCTGCCCAACTCCCAACCCACTTTACCCAGGCAGTAAGGGCAACCACACTCCCTCTGTGCATGGTTGGTGCCCATGTCAGCTCTGAGCAGGATTTACACAGGAAACGGCTGATTCCAAGCACCAAGTGCTGTCTAGGAGGGTGCCAGCACAGAGGGGACTAACCAAGCCCAGGGGTAGCATGTATCTGCAGAGCTCATTGCAGTAGCTATGCCTGGGTGAGATCAGGGGGTACAGTGGGCTTGCAAGAACCAGGCAGAGGAGGATGGAGCTCCTGGCAGGCTGCAGACACCATGCAGGGAGCAGTAATTACTCTCTAGATCTACTATTGCAGCTCCTCACCTTCCTGCTGCTGGGGTGGTGGTTGTTGTATTCAAATCAAGGCCTGATGTTAAGAATAGTCATGGCTAATGGCACTTGGGCCTCCTCAGCCTTTTCAGTGGACTCATTTCCACCAGCAGTGCCCACATTCCTGCCAGGTGTCTAAGCAAGAGAGGCAGAATCATTTGGTTGGAAGAGACCTTTAAGAACATAATTTTCAGCCCTTAAACCAGCACTGCCACCTCACCAGTAAACAGTTTCCCTCAGCACCACATCTACACAGCTTTTAAATCTCTCCAGGGATGTTCCAGGCCTTGATGACCTGTTCTGGGGGAGAAATTGTTGCTCAGGTCCAAACTAAACCATCTCGAGCCATTGCACCTTTCTGGGTCACATCAGGCACATGCGGCCAGTGCTGGGGTCCAAGGGGAGCCTCATCATTTTCTCTTCTCTTTCCAGCATGTGAACAGCAAGTTGGACTAACTTCCAAGCAGCCTCACAAGGAAATATTCAATTGATTTGCCCCCAGTCGCTCCAAGTAGCTGCTCAATACCCCCAACCCAAAGCACCTGGCTGCAGGTGAGCAGCAGCACACAAGAGGAGGCCATCTGCAACATCTGGGATCACAGAATCACAAATGTTAGGAGCTGGAAGGGACCTCCAAAGATCATCCAGTCCAAAAACCCCTGCTAGAGCAGGATCACCTATACCAGACCACACAGGAACACATCCAGGTGTGTTTTCAATATTTCCAGAGAGGGAGACTCCACAACCCACCTGGGCAGCCCGTTCCAGTGTTCTGTCACCCTCACAGTGAAGAAATTCCTCCTCATGTTTACATGAAACTTCCTATGCCTCAGTTTGCACGCCTTGTCCTGTCATCGGTCATTACCCAGCAGGGCCTGGCTCCAACCTCCTGGCACTCACCCTTTACATATTTATGAACATGACTGAAGTCACTCCTTAGTCCCCTCTTCTCCAAGCTAAAGAGACCTAGCTTCCTCAGTCTCTCATCATCATCTTTGTGGCTCTGTGCTGCACTCTCTGAAGCAGTTCTATGTCTTGAACTGCAGGGGACAGAACTGGACACAGTACTCCAGATGTGGCCTCACCAGGGCAGAGTAGAGGGAGAGGAGAATGTCTCTCAACCTATGTTTAATAGAAGATAGCCTATAGGTGTACATGCTCTTTACTCTCCTGCTTCACTGCCTTCCTACAAGGCCATCTTTACTCATCCCAGCACCTCTGGTGAGCTCGTGCTGTGGCAGCACACAAGGAGCAAGAATCACGCTTGGTCCTCCGCCAGGGTAGGAAGGGAGTTTGAAGAGGTGTTTGATAACCCACAGGATTTGTGTTTCTCAAAACACCCACAAATCTCAGCTGAAAGTCTGCCAGTACACTATCTCCAGTGCTGGCTTCAGAACCAAAAACTTTTACCTCATCTCCTTCATGCAGCATCTTGTATTCTTACCACCACAGCTTCTCTCTCAGAGCCCCTGGTTCAGCACTGGGTGACACCAGTCTGGCAAGAGCTGTCCTCTGGTTGCAAAACGTTTCTGTAGACACACACAAACCCACACTCTTGCAGTCATGCTTTCCAGCACTTTGATTGAGTCACACATTTCTAAGATATCATGGGGCAGAAGTACCTTTAATCCTGGCAAGGTCATAGAATTACTTTGCTTGAAAGAGACCTTTAAGGTTATCAAGTCCAAACACTGGCCCAGCACTGTCAAGCCCAAACCCCACACAGACATCCTAGAGGCTCCTTGGGGTGCTCTGTCAACGACCTCCTCCGAGCATTTGGCCCAGAAAGAATATCTTCCCTCATAGATCTCTAAATGCCTCCTGCAGTTCCTGAGAGGCCCAGCTTCTTTTTAACCAGGAGACACTCTTAGTTTAACATCTCCCTGCTCTTTGCTCTGACACTCAGACCCACAGCACAGCCCCACAGAGCAGAACATCCCAGGAGAAGCAGCACCTCCACATTGCTCCTGGCTTGCAGCATTGCTTTCCTTTCTGTAAGGAGCAGAGGCTCAAGCATCTCCTCAACCTGCAGCCAGACACCAAATTCCCCTTTCCTCACAGTACCACCACCGGAACCCCGTAAGCACATATCCCATCTGGCTGCAGCCTTTTATAGCTCTGCAAGCAACTGCATGGTGCTCCTCAGGTACAGGTGGCTGGAACAAACCCTTCCCCATACCTGTCCCTCTGAAACCAGACCCATGGGCTGCCCTCCCACTGCCTACTCCCCAGTTCCCAAATGGTCCCTGCACCTAAGACTACCACACTGCTGGGCAGGAGGGCAGGGCTGCCTCTGGTGGCACAGCCTCTGTGGGGATCATAGAATCACAAGAGGAGACCTTTAAAGGTCACCTAATCCAACCCTTTTACAGCAAGCAAGAACAGCTTCACCCACTGCAGAGTAAGGGAAGGCTGGCAAGGTCCTCCTCATGCTTCCCAACAGGTTTGGAGCTGGTGCCCACTGCAGCTCAATGAGCAGCTCTTGCTTGTCTTTGATGATCGGTGTCAGCTCTCCAAAGGCTCATGGGTCCTATCTGGGATGATGAACATTACAGAGGAGCCTTCTTTAGCTGAGTGTCCTGTTTCCCCCAAGAGACACAAGGTGCAGTGGGGAGAGAAAAAGGCTCCTTCCTGAGATGTTTTCCATCCATTTTTCCTGCCTGGCCAAATGAAATGAGCTTGTTTCTAAATGATAACATGTGGCAAATGATCCCAGCAGCAGGTGGGGAGAGCCCAGCATGATTTATCTGAAGGACGCGAGCCTGCTCCACGTGTTTCCCAACCATAGAGATCTCACCTTCAGATCAAAAACCCAACCCCGCAGCAGAAGGCTGATTTATCTCATGGAAGAGCCAGAGGTGCTCATCAAAGAACAGACTTATAAATAACATTGTGGCTGATGTTCTCCCAGTTCATAAATATGCTCACTCACTCCACATCTGGGGGTGACTTTTTGTTTAGGAGAGGAGGGGAAGGGAAAGTGGAGTGAACCAGGGTTGTGAGCTCTCTTCTTGAGTTAAGTGCAAGGAAGTAAAAATCCCAACTGTGTATGGAGCTGCCTGGGCCTAGCTGGTGCAAGAGCTCTGCCCTTTGCTCCAGTGTCCTCCTGCCAGGCTTCTCGTGGCTGCCTGCCTTTGCAGGCTCCGCGGCAAGCCCCAGAGCTGCTCGCTCCTGCATTTTTCACTCCAGTACCTCCAGAGTAGGCAAACTGTGCTGGCTGTGTTTGTACTTCACAGCATGGCTGGGTTTTACCCCCAGATAGAGACAGATTGCTATAGAATCATAGAATTGTTTCAGAGGGAGAAGACTTTTAAGTCTAACCACAGCCAGCAGCACCGTGGCCATTAAACCATGCAATGTCCACACTTTTCTTGAACACTTCCAGGGACAGTGACTCCACCACCCCTCTGGGCAACCTGTTCCAGTGCCTGACCACTCTTTCTATAAATAAAGTTTTCTTGACCTCCAGGCTAAACCTCCCCTGGCACACTTTCAGCCCATTTCCTCTTGTTCTATCACCTCATACTAGGGATGTTATATCAGAAATCCCCATGGCTGCAGCTCACCACCTTCCTTGGGTGAAACAGATCCTTGCCTTCTCCTTCCTTGCAAGTGTCCAGCTGCCTTTGCACGGTGAGGACTAAGTGGGAGGAGAAGGCAAGCTGTGTTTGGCCACCAACACATGTGGCCATAGTGCACCAGCTCCTAGACCATTTGTCACTTTGGCTGCTCACACATTACCTTGCTGGGCAGCTGAGCACAGTGGCTGCTTGTTTACATAAGAAGAGCCTGTACCATGTCAGAGAGAAACAAAATAAGGCAAGAAGTCCTGCTTGTCACATGGTGATGCTGTGTGCTCCCAGACATACGGGACAAGAAGGTCCCTGGGGAGTCTGAGGGTGCAGACAGAGCAGCTTTGCCAGCCTAGTAGAGTATCTCAGCAGGAACATGAAAAATCTGTGTGTGTGACTTGGAAGGAGCGAGCTGGTTGCATCACAGCCCAGACCAGCTATGTCTTGTGAAACCCAGCCGTGATTAAAACAGCAGACGTGTTTTGGTTTGTCTTTTGGGGCTTTTTTTTTTTTTTTTTTCTTTTTTNAATCTGTGTGTGTGACTTGGAAGGAGCGAGCTGGTTGCATCACAGCCCAGACCAGCTATGTCTTGTGAAACCCAGCCGTGATTAAAACAGCAGACGTGTTTTGGTTTGTCTTTTGGGGCTTTTTTTTTTTTTTCTTTCCTTCTCTTTTCCAAGTGCTTTAGATCTCTCATTGAGGAAAGCTGGGAGATGACTCACCCTCAGCTTGCAGACCCAAGTGGGGAAAAAAAAAAAAAAAAAAAGGGAAAAACCCCAAACACCCAAATCCAAACCGTTTTCTAACCAAATGTTTCAATGCATTTGTTTCCTGCGTGCCCAGGAGCAGGCTGTGAGACCAGCTCTGTGAGTCCTGCCCGCTGCTGCACGCAGCTTGACTCGAATTCTGAGTAACCCCCACGGGCTCTTTGATGTGGCTGAGCCTGGCAGCAGATGGGGTCGATACAGGTGAGCAGGCTGCTCTCCCTCTTTCTTCCCCATCTATACAAACTTGCCACCATCTGATGGGTAAGCCCTGGGCATCCTGCTGCTATGTGCTGGAGTAACATGGCCCTCCCTGCCAAGAGCCTTAGAGAGGTCAAGATCTGCCCTGGGAGGTCTCTGTAGAGAAGAGGTGGATCTTGGTGGTGTTTACTGGGAGCTGGGGGAGGCACCTTGGGCGAATGCATGAGTAAACATGTATAATGGATGGCTGCAAAGTTCCCCAAGCACCAGTTAGGCTTAGGCAGCGTGGAGCCCAGGCTCCACCTCTGCAGAGGCGTGCTGGGCATGTCCCCACTTGCCCCCATCTCCCATGTCCATGAGGAGAGGACACAGGGTGCCCCTCAGAAAAAGAAAAGAAAGGACTGCCCGAGAGTTAACACCAAACAGGAGAGCAGGAAGGAGCTCAGCTACTTCAAAAGCCTCTGCAAGGCTTTTGAACATCTCCTACCAGCAATCTAATAGAAAATTATAGGAATTACCTCCAGTAATAGGTTGATCTTGGCTTTGACATTGCTTTTAGCCCCAAGCTCTGTATTAAGTAGGCCAAAGCCCACAGAAGCGTTCTTCAGAGATTGCTGCTTAATAAAGCAACCCAACATACTTTGGTGATAGTACTCAGCGTCCGCAGTGCCAGCCCATGTTCCTGGAGAGAGCTGGGGTGTGCATGGGCTGTGAGCTGTGCTGGGGGCAACCCAGGAGCCCACTGCTGCACCTGAACACCCCAAACCTGCAGTGGAAGTTGGGTGTTTTTCATGTACAAGGTGGGGGAAAAAGGAGGTTGAATGAAAATCAAAGCTCTAGGAGGACTGGGAATGGACTCTGCATCTCACACTAGGAGTGGGGTTTGACCTACTGTTGGTCACTGAAAGGTGTGGAGAAGAAAGATGAAGGTGAAGCTCAAGGGTCACTGAGAGCTGGGGGAAAAATATCATCTTACAAAGTTTCCAAACCACCCCGAGAGGGGGTTGTGGTGAGAGGAAGAACCAGGCAGGGCCAGAAATAGGGGGTTCAGCAGAAGGCCCAGTGAGCCACTGAGGGAGCAACCCATGACTGAGTGGGATGCCTCACAAGGAACCAAAACTATCTTCCAGACAGAAAAAAACCAAAAAAACCCAAACCACCTCAGAAGCTCTACCCTGCTTTTAAGCCCAGAGCCTTCGCCTGCTGGATCTGTATCAGAAAACTTCGACGTTCACCCAGGGGTTCTTATTTGGCATCCCTGCCTTTGTGCCAGCAGACCTTGCATGGCAGGTTCAGTGACTTTCCACAGGGCCTTAAGAATTCAATTTTGCTTTTAAATTTGCTGCCTCTAGGCAAGATGTAGCAAGTTTTTATGCTTGTGGTGCCTCTTTGTCTGCGTAGTGGTCTCAGGCGTAACAACAAGGTGAAGAGAACCCGAAGAACCCCTCTTTTTATAAAGGATGCTATTGTGTGGCAGTGTGAAGTAAACAGGAGAGCTGAGGTGGGATCTGCTGGAGCAGAGCTGGGGTGGGCTGCGCCCTCAGCTTTCGTCCCCCTTCTCCAGCAGCATTGCTTGTCAGGCCTGGCTTGCACAAGAGTTTATTTTGGGAGCAGAGAGGAGCGGGAAGGCTCCGGCCCCGCATCCCGCTGCCGGCACCATCCACCTTCCCTGCAGGGAGGTTTTGGCATCAGCCTCCCGACTCCATTCCCTCTTTACTGCTGCCAGAGACTCAGCCAGCGATAAAGAGTAGCGGGTGCCTTTTAATTAACATCCTCGTTCAAGGCAACATATTATTTTCATTAAAATCAATAAATAGGCTCTGCTTGGGCTTCTTTTTTCTTCTTTTTTTTTTTTT